>APFE030753645.1:0-20121 GCA_000404065.3 Pinus taeda
TCTTCTATGGCAGCCTTCATTTTTCTCCTTGCCTTTGCTAGAACTAGGAGCATCACCATTTCTTTCTGGCTTCTTCACATCTCCTTTGCTTAAAGCATTTTCATCCTTGTTTGAGGATTCACCTACATACCCATGTCCTGATTTATCAGATGGAGATCTGTGATAGCTGAGCATGTCATCCAAAGCTTGAGAGCTCTTTATGATCTTGTTCATCCCTTCAACCTTCTTTCTAAGGAGGAAAATCTCTTCTTCCAGTCTTTCACACTCAGTATTCTTCTTTGCAAACTGTTCCTCAGTTTCTGACTTCATTTTGGAGATTTCTGCTTGACTGCTCTCCATTTTCTTTTCAGCTTCTTGTGCCTGCTTCTTGGCTTCTTGTAGCTCAGACTTAAGGGAGGATACCTCTACCTTGTACTGTCCAAGCTCTTCTACAAGTTTGTTCACTCTCTTGTGCCTTTGTTCAAGTTGACTTGACAAGGCATCTTCCTGCTTCTTTGCTTTATTCAACTGATTTGTCATGGATATGACTTCTTCATGATGCTTCATTTTGCTTTCATCAAGTTCCTTCTTAAGCTTGGCAAGCTCTTCATCCCTTTCTTGCACTTGAAGCTTGATGAGATCAACCTTCTCATTTTCATCTTCTATGATGGGTTCAGAATTTTCTTCTTGATTCATGGTCATGGTCAGTGCTCCCTTTGCATGAAGCTCATGCAGTCTGTCCCATATATCCTTGGCTGATGAATATTTTCCTAGATTTTTCTTTACAGAATCAGGCAGCCCATCCAAGATTATCTTTGCTGCTCTTACATTGTATTCCTTGGATTCTCCATCCATTTTGCTATCATCAATCACTGATTCCCAAACTTCAATATCTTCAGACTTTAAGAAAGTCCTCATTTTTATTTCCCATATATCAAAGTTCCCTTCAGACTTTAAACCCTCAAACAAAATGTTTTCAAATAGATTGCCTTCTATTTTAACATAGGAGGGAGACACAACCTTAGGGGATTTGGACACTTTCTTCTTTGACCTTGCCATTCTTAAAAAAATTTAAAATCCCTGACTGTGTTTTTAAAACCACTGACTGTTTTTTTTAACAGCAACTTAAAAACTTTGAGGAATACCTGAATCCCTTTGGCTGAAACTTCACACAGCTGGAGAAGCCTTACTGCTGCTGCAACAAGGGTCTTTCCTTCAGCTTCTTTGACACTTCAAAGAGCATGAACCTGCTCTGTCACCATCAAAGAGCCTGGACTAGCTCTGATACCACTGTTGGGTATTTTACGTTTGTTTGCAATGGGAAAATACCAAAAACCCTCTAAATATAAAACACAGAGGCAATCCTCTGTTTCCTTTGCTCCAGGATCTTTTTGCACAGAGGACCCTTTTTCAAAAATCACTGAGAACAGAGTATTTCACCACCATAAAATATTTCCATTCATTAAAATAAATTCATAGTTACACATTCATCCTCTTTCCTGAGAGGGATTTACCAAAAACAACATTAAACCAAAACTCTGTTTTCACCTGAGAATTTACTGAGACATATTCATCCTCTTTCACTCAGAGGGATTCACCAAAACATTACAAGATAAATTACTCTGCCTCCTATGAAATTTTACACCACTGTGTAAATATTTTATTTACATTCACTGCTGTGTGAAAACAAAACTTACAGGGAGTTACAGATTTACCTTTTCACCTGTGTGAAACAATACATGGTTTGAAAACCAAAACAACCCACTGGTTTCATTTACTTCTCCTCCTCCTTCTTCTTCTGCACTGCTGTGCAATTTTTACATTACAAATCAAGAACTTTACCCTGCTGCATAAAATCCCTTTTTCATTATAAACCACAAATGTATTTATGCACATCTGTGCATTCCTCCCTGCAACACAAAGTTAAACTCTATCTCCATTGGCTGCTGCGAAATCACATTCCATTTTTTACTGGTGCTGCGGACCACCTATGTTTTTCATTTGCTGCTGCAAAAATTACATTTCATTCTCACTGTGTGAGATTCACACACATTTTTTTTATATGCCGCGGACTCCCTGTCTTACACCTTTTTTTTTACAATATGCAATTTCATATTACAATTAAATTTAATCCCCGTGCTGATAACAAAGATTGGTCAACGTTTTTTTTTTTTTATATAAAAAAACTTATATTAAAAACTTACCCATACTCCCATTTACTTTGCCGTAAGGAAAAATTAAAGACCTTACCAAAACAATGTCAGCAATCAAACTAACGTATGGGATGGTGCACGACTTATTGAATTTTAACAGGCCCCGTACGCGTACCGTGAGGACTTTAACCGGCGGACAGCTTCCAGGAGATCGGACGGCGGAGAGAGAAGCACCAAGATCGGACGGATATCGGACAGGCTTAGTTGGGTGAACGATACCTTCCGATGGATTGTCAGTGCTGATGTCAGGCCAGCATCACTGCTGGACAGTTGTCAGCTCCCAATTGCATCGGAGCTCGATGCACGGAAACCACTTCAGTCTGATGGGTGGTGCGATATGAGACCAGCGGTTTTGATTTCCTGCGGTGGTTTTCTGCGCCGTTGATTGCTGACCGGGCGCCTTACCTGCTGCTGGCCTCCTGCGCGCACAGGGGAAATTACCGTTTCCAACAGAACACTCTCCTCGATTGCTCCCAGAATGGAAATTCCAAAATGTTAAGGTGTTTTTTTCGCAAACCATTACATATTCTTTAAAGACATGACATATTCTATTACCAATCTAACAATAATTATATCAACATTTACATGCTGTACTAAGAATTTAATAATAATGATTTCAACAACTCTCAAGTGTAACTCATTATGTTTTTACTAAATATTTCTATGATTACTTTAATGGTCCTGGAGAGGATATAGAAAGTAATTTAGAAATTCACAAATTGGTAAATGTTAAAAGAATAAATTCCTAACTTCATGTATTTTCCTGCGAGGTTACCACAGGATGTTACAAGTGGTATCAGAGAAAAAGGTTGGAAAAAGGTTGCAACACTGGCAGCTTTTGGAAATCATTAAGAAAAAGAGAAGTAGAGGTATGATGCTAGTGGGAATTATCTTAGATATGATTCGAATTGAACTTGTAGTAGACTACAATTAACATGAGATGCATGATGCCTGATTAGTGACCACATTAAAGAGTAGAAAGTAATAATGCTTCTTTAAACATTGTGATCTTGACATTTGAATATGGATTCAGATAAAAGATAATAAAACCTATGATGTATATATGAAAAATATTTAGAACTAACTAGTTATAGTGAGGGTTAATTACTAACCTGTGCATGCATACTATGACAATAATGATTATGGTGCATAAAGAAAAAAACATGACTAAAGTTATAATGTATTGCTTATAAATAATTAATGTGTGTATGGTCTTTTTCATAACTAAAGAATGTAGATGTTGGGGTTAACCCTGAAGGGGACAATAAAATATTAAAATAAAAGAAATTAAAAAAAAAATGAAAGAACCTCTTTAGATGTTAAATTGAGAAATGTGTCAAGTGGAATTCATATAGTGAACTTAAACTCAATGAAAAACTTATAGTAGCATAATATTGGATTGTCTTTCTTCATGTAGAGTTGTCAGTTAAATGTTGCATTCCATGTGTTTGACAAAGGTGGTAAATGAGATCCAAAGTTTTATTGTTTTAAAGAATTGCACCTCTAGGAGTTTTCGATGTGATTCAGCTTAACTTCAGGAAATATTCATTCCCTAAGACCATGTCAACCCCACTTTTATTCCGGAAAAGTTCTTTTCAAAACCATATCCATAATTTGGTGATTTGTCGCTGCCCTTGGGGATTGGTGATTGTCTTGTTTTATAGAAATTTTATCATTGATGACATTAATATGATTCATGCTATTTTGTAAATTCTAGTCTTTCTATCTCTTTGATATTTTAAACATATATATGGAAATTTATTTCATGTCTGCTAACTATTTGCTAAAATGCCTCAGTGGTTGTAGATTTCATGCTTGAAAACCTCTTGTTAAAGTACCTCAATGGTTGTAGATTTCATTCTTGCAAATTATTTGATAAAATCCCACATTGGTTTTAGATTGCATGATTTCAATTTTTTTTCCAAAAATTCCCCAATGGTTTTCACTTATATGGTTGCAAGATAATTGTAAAGAAAAAATATTGCATTTTGCGCCCTAGTGTTCAATGGGACTGTTATTTCTCTATAATATTTATGGCTGGGAATGTGGAACCGTATAGAAAGTATAATGTTATGGTATGCAAGATAATTTAATATTTTCTTTCTAAGTTGCATAATTGTTGTTATGTGGAAATTTGGAATGTATACCATTTGTATGACATGTGATGAATTGTCGTTAATGTAGTTTTACAAATTATGGGACCCATGTTAAGGTAAAGTATAGATGCATGGTGTACATATATATTCCTTTTCCTTGATGCCAACATGAAAATGGAAAATGATGTAAATTACAATATATTTTTAGACATTGAATTATTATTGGATAGAATGGCTATGGAAGCCATTATGGGAATGATGTGAAGATGTAATATTTTGTTTTATTATTGAGTTAATGAATACATTGATTGGTACATTCAGGGACTAGCTCTAGATTTTTAGAAGAATTCTTGTCAGCTTATGAAAAGCTATGGGTGGTTAAGTCCAAGATGGACCTTCCCTAAAAGTCTCCTAAAAATTCTTAGGAGAAAATAATAAAGAGGAAAATATTAACATAACGGGAGTGAATGATTATGTTAATCACTTAGTCGGAGAGAAATCCTAAGTGGGGTGAAATAAAGAAAATCCGAGAGAAAAATATGTGCTTTAAGGAAACATAAAAGAATATTTTTCGAAAAAAACTAAAACAAAATGGCCGAAGTAAAGGCTGGAAGACCTTTAAGCATGACGCTGCTAAAAATGTGCTAGGAAGAAACCACCAAGGAATCAATGACGTTGTTGATTCTAGTGGAATGTAGATCTTAGCTCGATGGGGAACTATTGGAGATAGTTCACAGTTGGGTTGAATATGCCCAACCCTTTAATAACTCCAAGACATTAACTATGGTTACATGGAATTGTGTCTATATTTTACTATTGATTTCAATATCGTTTAAAGATGTTGGATATTAGAATATACCATAAGTTGCATGTCTCTAATTTTTTGTATGTGCTATAGCTATGAATGCATGATATATTAATTCATCTAAGTGACTCTTTTGACGAAATAAGTAGTGCCTGTAGGTCTATATAAGGCAATGAATGTGTTAGAAAAAAATTATGTATATGCATGCATAGAGGAAATAAATTGAAATATATGACTGAAATAATTCGTATTAGATAAAACAATGACCTATTGAACTTTAAATTCTTCACAGACCATAGAAAAATGGCTGGAGATAAATGCCATTAGCTTGAATTTGATTGAAATTACAATGGGAGAGAAAAATAGTAATTTACGAACAACACCGGTGGGAAAGAAAGACTGGTGTAACCCATAAATAAAAGGGATCATGGACTTGATACAATATTTTATCATTTTGATGGTGAGAGGGTTGGTGCTCTCTAAGTACTTGCATAAGTATCATGATCAAAGTATCATTTAACATTGCATAAATAATTGATAATGAAAAGTATTTCATTTGATAATCATTATTGATTCTACTTATTAAACATAAAAATCCCTCATTTTTTAAGGGAATGATTCCACTTTTTTTTGTATTTTAGATTGTTATATTATGAGTAAAAGTTAAAGTCCCAATAAAAGAAGAATACCAAGGATGATGTTCTCTTTAGGGGGGAAATATGCAATATCCCTAACGTAATATCCCATAAAAACTCTCGTAAAATGAGGGTTGTTGAATAATTAAATATTATTAATTTCTATATTGATATCACATGATGAATATTCTTATAATTCCTAATTACAAGAATATGACAAGAATTAGTTCTTAATTCTTTTATGTAGAATAATTTATATTCTTCTACCTAAATAAACTATATTTCCAAGTTCGTATATTTTATGAGTTTTAGAAATAATGAGTAACAATTTTAGAAAAAAGTATGGATAGGTGATATTTTGTCCATAAGGCAAAATAGATCTACCTTGAAAAGAAAAGCATGAGAGATTTATGGATGATTTATTGAGTGATTGTAGAATTTAGAATAATATGATTTATGGATAATATATGGAGTGATTTTTGGATTTAGGAAAAAATAGATTTATGGATTGATTTATGGAATGCTTCTATGATTTAGAAAAGCTATTGCATTTTCTCAATTCTACTTGTTGTAAGCCTATGGAAAATTTTGAGAACGAGTGACAAAATACATATAGAATGGAGCCAAGAGATAAGAAGTAGGATTCGAAGCATTCATTAAAAGATAAGTAACTATGCTATTTAAAAATTATTTTGTTTGTATAGGGTGCATGAAGAAATAAGAATCAATTTTTTTTTTCTTGAAAAAATTCATATGATAAAGAGTTGAGATCATTTTATTGGGAAAACCTCTATGGAATTCCACGCATAGAGGAGTAAGTGGTTTTATGATTGAATTTTTAAAAGATTTTATGTGTATTGAATTCTCAAAATATTTTCATGGCTAACTAATTGTGTGAATTACATGATTTATTGGAAAATATGGTCCAAATATATCTTTGTATATCCCAAACTGTGATAGATGTTTAAAAACACAAATATGATTTTGTAAATGAGCTTCTCTCTACATAATCCTCTTTCATATTTGAAAAATTCATTTCCAACCTCTCAAAACAGTGTCCAAAGTTGATGGGAAAAAAATAAAATTATGTAATATTTAAATCTGGAAACATGGGTTGCAAAGATTCATTTGAATATTCCTACCATGAAACTTGTGTAAAAACTGAGAGAGGTTTTTTTAATGAACTCATTTCCAAAAAAACAGCGAAAATTTCCAATAAAATACCATGGGTTGTGTTATTTAGAATGAATTTTTATTTATGTTATTTCTTGATGAAATATGACAAATTTGTGTGATGTGTGAAACGATAGGAAATTATTTTGTATTGCATGCATCATAGCTAGTGAGTTAGCTAACTTCTAGAAAAAGAATAAATAGTGTGTTAAATTCCTTCGAAAATAAATATATATATTTGTATGTGAGGAAGTATTTGTTGTGTTAGAACTCCTCAAAAAGAAGAGAAGATAAAAACAAGTCCTTGTATATATTATGCAATTATATTCCTAGAGAGGAAAATGGGTAAACATATGCTTTATCATGTTAAGATTCTTTTGGAAAATTATTTATAAAAAATATAGTTTTGGTATTGGAATTCTAGTGAAAAGGAAGATGAAATCACATAATATTGATTGTATTAACCTTATTTTTGGTACAATAGTATACATTTGCACAACTAAAAGAATTAGCCATCAGATTAGTTTTATTTTGGGAGAAGATTATGTATAGTTATTGGGTGATATCTTTTGCTAAGATGACAATGTTTCTTTGCATGTATGAAAGAATAAATGTTATGCGTTTGATCTCTTTGAAATGAAATGTGTTTATCTTTCCATGTAATATTTAGTTAGCTTCCTTTGCAAATAAATATATGTTTCGCATGCAAGAAGAATAAGCTATCATATTATTTTTTGTTGGAAAGGGAAAGTAATCGCATGCATGAAATTATAACTATTATGTTAACTTTTTTTCAAATATAGCTTACATTTTATACATAGTAGTAACTGTAAATGGCTCTCCCATGGAAAACATGTTTTTGGAAAAGAACATCATTGACATGCATAGGTATAGAATCTATTACATAATCCCTTTGGAAAAGAAAACATAATAGTAGGCACAAAGAAAATTGTTAGTTGGGTTGGTTCTCCTGAAAGCTTGTTATGCATTTGCATGCACAAGAACAATTTCTACTATGTTAGCTTTCCTTTGGAAATAATTTGAAAGTGCATGCACGATTATGTTAGTGTTTTGTTGGAAAGATGATGCTTGATATTGATTTTCCTTTTACTAATGCATGTGCAGTGATGTTAAAGAATATATTTCATTACAATATGTTTATGATTTATGCATGAACATGAATAGATGTTGAATTGATTATTGGGTAACTAATATTTTATGTTTTATCTGATCACGATATTAATGTTCTTATCACATCAATGACAAGAAAGGATGGTGACTTTTGCAAAGGATAATTCACATTTAACATTGTGGCAGATAAAGGTTTGTTGGGCCATGTAGATTTAGTAATGCAAACTATTGAATGATCCACTAATGGAAAAAGTTAGGTTGAAAAGACTTAATGTTCATGACTTCATGGGTAAATCATATCATGATGTTTTTAAAATGATTTTTTTTAAATGATTATTTAATAAATATAAATTTACAAATATTATATAAAATATAAAAGTTAGCTATATTATTCCTTTAAAAACTAAAAGTGCAATACAAAAATATTTATATAAGTATTAGAAAAAATGTGAAATCTTAATTTCAAATTTTTTGCACTAACATAATATTGAATATAAATTATAATAAATATTAAATTTATTTAACAGAAAAAATACCTAACCAAATTTTAAAATAGAACAAAAACTATAATAAATTCATATTATTTATATAAAATATACTATTTTTTGACATATAAATATAAGAAAAAATAATACTATTTTAAATTTTAATAAAAATAACAATTAAATGTGTAATGATATAAGTCATAGAACTTTAATTTGAATAGTTTGGCAAATAATTTATTTCTTCAATCATGTGGGTTTATGTTTATTGAGATTTGTCATATCCTATTTGTTAGTGGCATTTATAAGAAGTTGTCTCTCACGTAATATAAATCATATAATAAATTATTATTTTTATTATTTTTTAGTTTAATTAAATTAAATTTAAGCTAAAGCTATATTTACTATATAACCTTTGCTTTTAGTCACACTATATATATATATATATATATAAAATTAAAATTTTAATGTGATATAAATTTATTATTATTTAATTTATAATATATATTATTTTAACCAGTAATAAAAAAAAAAACCTACTCAATAAATTAGATAAATTAATATTTATTCATTTTTAAACTTAACCTAATTATTTATTTGATTTTTTCATTACCCTATTAAATCACAAAATAAATAAATACCAAAATCATTTGATCACATATCCTTGATCAAAGGAAATGTTTGATTGTGTGAAAAATGTCAGTTGACGTGATCTGACGCTGGCGCACAGAGCGTGGTATGCGTGGACGGAGGAATTTTTTATTGTGTGGAAAAATGTGAGTTGACGTGAACTGACGCTGGCACACAGCGTGGTATTCGTGGACGAAGGAATTTTAGAAGTTGGGTTTACCACTTTGAAAACAGATTCGATGTCATAGGGCTCAAATGGCGAATTTGAGCGCTCGGTTTCAGAGAGACGTAAAATACAAAAAATAGTTGAATTAAGTTTGACACGATTACAGCGCACTATCAGGAATCGGGCCCAGTCTAAGAAAATCGGGCGTTTGTTTTTTCCATGAAAGTCTGCTAATTAGTTCCCAAGTTTGGTCCTGGACCAGGACTCGGCGGACTAAGAAAAACGGTTTCGGCAAATGCAGCAACTCACTATTTGTCTCTCGATTCCGATTTTCGCGGCGTTCACACTCATATTCCGCTTTCCGCCGGACGTTCGATTTGTGGTAAGTTCATGCACCTTCCAACTCTCAATTTTTCTTAACAAACAGAAGATACCTACCGCTTGCTCTGTTGATTGACGTGGCAGTACACGCCCCGCAAAACACACAAATACCACTAGTCGGTTGACGTGGCAGTACACGCCCCACAAAACACACAAATACCACTAGTCGGTTGACGTTGTTTTTCTAAAGCCACAGTTGTTCCACGACGGAGAAACACGATGGTGGAAGTACTTGCAAATTAATTTCAAATGCCAAAAAAAATTAGAAACAAGCTGTTTCTTCACAAACCACTGCATATTCTATACAGACACGACATATTCTATTACCAACCTAACCATAATTATGTCAACATTTACATCTTCTTCTATGATTTTAACAATAAACATGTCAACAACTCTCGAGTGTAAACTAGTTCGTAACAAGGTATTCTATAAAGATATCACTTGGCATATTGTTTATTATTAATTATGTGACTAAATATTTCTTTTTAAGCATAAACATAATGATGACGGTGAGAATGGATCAAACATGTAACGAACCTAATTCCACCTCTTCATTCCTTAATATTTTATTTATTTTTTTATTTTTTTTTAATATGGGTAACAAAATACCTGAGTATTTAAGGAAATAACTCAAGCCTATCTTGATCATTTCATTATAGAGGCTAAGTCACATGTTGGTGCATTAACCAAGCTTCTTTAAGTGGTCATAGTAAGCAAATGTATTACTAATATCACAACATCACAATGTTAATGCGTTTTCCCATTTACCCATCTTTTTAACATATCAATTTACTTGTTATATGGATATGTTTAATGTTCATAAATACAACATATAACATTTCATCTCTAAATAATAAATATGATAAACATTCTCATGTTGATTCTTTAAGACATGATAACCATAGGTTTGTTCTACATGGAATATAACATATAAATTTCGATCTATGTACAATGAATATAACAATAAACTTATGACAACTCTAGAGATTTATTACCCATCGCTCTATTCAACATTTAACACAGTAATAAATTTCACACGATTCCCAACTTTAACTCAGGTCGATTATCTCTCAGTGTTAACACTGCTGTAAGATTACGTTGTTCATTGCTCCTTTCTTGTCATAAGGGTATCTATTTATGACCTGTGGTCCTTGGTCTTCACACGACACATTTGCCTGTATATTTATTTAATTTCTACAAGACTTTGGTTGTACACGCATAACGTGGCATGCACCTCTATATTTATTTTTGTTATTCGGGAATCGATCAACTCTCCAAATGTTTCCTTTCTAAGATCCACGGTTCTAGTTATTTTTGCTAATCGCTAAGCATCGCCTTCACTGTACCTTCCCAATTCAAACCATTACTCTGCTATGTTCTTTCTGGTCTGTTTTCGTGCAAGCCCTAGAGGCAAGAGGGTTTCATCCCCTTCATCTCTGTCACTTTGAGGAAGAAGGTCGTCGGCCCTTTACTTTAGCCCACATGTAGAGAAATATGGGTGTTAATGTTGTGCAGGCCGTAGGGCGTTAGAACCATCCGAACAACAAGAGAGAAAGAGAGGTTCGACCTCTGCATTAGTAAGTTTCTCTATGATTGACGAAATCGCCATTTTGATGGAGTATCTTGTCTGAGGTTAGGTAGTTCATAGTTTTATTATTTTTTTTTCTGTATATTTTTAATGAACTTCGCCCTTCCATCCAAGTAGGGGGTTATACCAGTCTTCTTCCTTCATGCTACCTTTGGATAAGGATCTGTTCTGACCCAGGTAAGTCCTTATGATACCGTTTGTTTAATATTTTTTTTTATTTACCCATATCCTCACATTTATACTCATTTTCTACATCCCCTGACATGTTACCATTTACCCTAAACTATTCAAGCAAGTTTGGGTGCTGGCTTCTAGCTTTTGCATCCTTGACAGATAATCAATTTCCCATTTGATTATTAGATATGACGTGTTTAAATTTTAGCATTATATTACATATGACACTAATTCCTACAAGTTCTTCTCATCCAGGAAATCCTAATCTCAAGAGTCCCCAAGGCACTGGTGCGCTGGCTACTGGCACTTAACCCTTATGAATTTTTCAGTTGCACAGGTTGGTCTTCTCCACTCAGCTAAGACTCTACTTGCGGATTTTACCCACTTTTCATTCATTCTGCGGCTGACATACTTCAAGGTGACCACAGCCCATGCAAGCTGTTTTGGGCTCTTAAGTGCCACTATCATGAACCTTTAGTTTCTTTTCTTCGTTTGGATTCTATTAACCCTCGTGTTGAAGGATTCGGTGGTTTAATAAGACATTTGTATATGACTATTTAAGGAAAACACCTAGATGCTTATACTTTTTTTGTATACTCTATGTATCATGAAAATCCTCATGAATCTTTAATGCGCTTGAGTCTATGTTGATTAATATATGTCAGTTATTTTAGTTTTGTTCATGCTATGGATGGAGCATGTGACTGCCCGTTTGCGAGTTTATTGTCATAGCACATTTGCCTGTTAAGATACACTCTCATATGTATACTCTGTTCTGTTATTTTCTGTTTTGTTTTATGGTTGTCACTCCATATCTGGGATTAAAACAACTTCAATATTTTGCTTATCGGTTAAAAAGGCTACAAAATTTCATGCTATATAGTTTCATCTATGAATCTATGTGTTGATTTCTATCATCTGAGGCTCTCGCACTATATACATGTTTGAGGAATGCTCAGAATTATCATTTCAGATTTCTCTATTTATTTTATTTGATGGGTAAAACAATTTGTGTGTATAAATTTTGATATCGTATACCTTTATTTACCCTATGATCATTGGCTCGATTGTCTTAACCTTCAGAGAATCTAGCATATAAATTTCTTTGGGGATTGTACCCATGATTTCCAGTTGGGGGAAAGATTTCAGCTCGAAGTCTTCTTGAATCTAAGACGTTATCTACCCTCACATCATGGAACATTAATTTATTTACATAATAATACTAATTTAATTTTCCCTATATTTCAACTTCTTCTTTTTTTCTCCTATATACCACTTCTATGGATAACTTCGTTGATCAACAGGTACATACATATTCGATTCTTATTGTTGTTGCTTATTAATTCTTTCCCATAGGATTCAGAAGTATTAATAATTATTATAATACCCCCTATTTTACTTAACCTGCATCCAATGTATTCATAATCTTCCACACTAACTAAAAATAATCTTCAAAGCTCAGAGAAAGGGTAGTCTAGAAAGGTTAAGCGCTAAAGTTTGTACCATTATAAATAGTTTAGTTTAAGATACAAATTTAATATTATGTAAATCTTTTTATGCACAAATAATTTAGTAAGTTATTCGTATTTTTATTTTATTTTTTCACTTTTCATTTACTTTATGGAAAATTCATATACATAAGAGATAAAACAAATGGTCCACTTAAAAGATTATTTGTAATTTATTTTAAAAATACTATGAAAAACACTATTAAACATATAATATATTTATTAATTTATTAATTTATTTTTCTAATTAATGTGATCTTCTAAATTTTTAATCATGTAAAACTAATTTATTTTTTAATTAAAAATATGTGAAAAATATAATAAAATTTATTGTTTTTTATTTTTTAATCCCAAAAACCCAAACAACCTACTTTGAGTAGTAGTACTAGTAAACCTCCGAAATCAACAGATTGTTCTCTTCTTTGTAAACAAGATTAAAAACATGAAGATTTGAACACACTCCGCACAGATATAAAACGTTTTAAATTGTGAAACTTTAAATAAATATACGCGGAAGTTGCAGACCAACAACCGTGCAACCATGGGTTCTGAATTGTACGAACCAACAATTGTGCACATTTCATTTTTAATATCTTTAAATAAATACTTCTTCCTTCCCGGGAAATCTTCATTGCTACAACTGACTGCGCCCCAAATCAAACGTTGTTGCGCTGTAAACGTGTCAAACCTGATCATCTCTCAAAATGAATGCAATTTTGCAACTCTCTCAAAACGAGCACTCAATTCCGCAGTCGACCCGCGCTATAAACGGGTAAAGCCTAAATCAACTAGTCTGAATGAATGCAATTTTTGTGCTTTACAACTCTTCCTAACCGAGCGCCCAATTTCGCAGGGGACGCCGGGGTCAACTCATACATTTTTCTACACAAACTTTTCTTTTCCTTTCAATTTTGTACAAATGTAGGTTCTTTCTCAAGTTTGTGGAAATTTCTCCGGTGGGAAAGAAGTATTAAAACAAATTACTGTTTCGAAAATATAATTAGAGAGGTAGATCATTTTAATTTCAACTTGAATAGCTTACACACTTCATTGACTTTTTTATTTCTCTTTATTTGAACGAAGTTGAGCCTCGACAACACTCATGGCAGGCCTGGAATTTCAAATCTCCTTTGCTTGTCAAAAGAAAATTTAATGACATTTTTCTATTTTTCATGCTTTTCATTATACGTTCTATGTAAATTTGTGAGTTTCAACTTTCTCTTATAGGGCAACTCTCTTTCAAATACTCTTGCATCCCAACTTTCACTAATCTGCGTGAAAGTGCCTTGTTTTTTCCTCAGTTAGCATATGTGCTTCGAAATAGCATAAAACCACACTTTTAAGGTTTTATAAGGCTTTTCATCTTTTTGGGTTAATAGTTTTGATTATATACTTAAATTTTAATATGTGAAAGGCACTAAAGAAGGTCACATAGTTAATAAGATGAGGATCCTCAACCATCATTGGATGAGATGGTGTTATGCATCCCTCTAAGCATATTAGACGTGGAAACCCTGCATCAAGAGAAAAATACTAAATGAAAGTGTCTAGTTGTCGAAGAACCATTGCCCATCACAAATGATTCGTTGGCTAAGCCCAATCATGACACCTTTAATATTTTAGCTAAAATCTATGATAGCTTGTGTTTAAAATAACAATAATAATGTATATTGTTAATGCAACCATCAAGACATAAACTAATACTTTTAATGGTTTTTGTATTAAACTTTGTGCATGTCATCTCTCTCAAATTTGTTAAGTTCCATCTACAACATGGGACGAATAAATAGTTTGTTACAACAAAGAAGTGGACAGAAGTATCATCCTCATTGTGAAAGGTTTAAACTAACATTGCTAACTTTTGATAATCATGATTCTAGGCAATGCAGGTTATTTATTTTGACAACAAGGGAAGAATTATGATAACTTTTACAACTGATTGAGGACCCTTTTATTAAAGATATGAACAATAGTGAGAAGAAATGCTAAGTCAATTTTTTTCTAAGAACATGCCCATGGATTGTGGTGAACTTTTGCAATTTGAGACCTCTTGAGGAATACATTTTCATGCTTCAAAGGTAGGCGGCCTTCAGAGAAAACTCTTTCCAATATGAAAGACGAAAATTGTCATACTTTGTGCAAATTCGGTGTTATTAGAGGAAGAATTTATGAGAGAAGCATATCCGGCGTTATTTGCTTAAATTAGAAATAACACCAAGGACGATGTTCCTCACATGGTGGGGGATATGTAACACCCCAGGCTCCTTAAAATAATTATTGTTGTTATTAAATTTAGTTTTATGATTTATTGCATTTATTTTCTATTATGTTATGACAATGAATGAAGCTAGAAAGCCAGATAACAAATTGTTACCTAATTTATGATTCATTAGGAATTGAGACATGTCAATTAAAAAAAATTGTTTACTACAATTAAAAGAAATAGTTATACCCCTACCTTGGGAAGGAAAATATAGAGGGGAAAAGATAGAAAATGGGAAGCTATTGTAGAGCTGGGGAAAAGAGCGACCAGTGGGAAGTTGCTCATGAAACGTCGAATTAAGTGCAAGACTTAAGGATAGATAGTGGAATCCTGAGGCCCAAGGCACCGAATGTAGTTGGATATAATCCAGTGAAAAATAGTGAAAGTGATCGAGGGAGAGCCTAGACATAATTGCCAAGCTCATGGCTGGGAGGAGAGACTTTACAAATATCTTTGGGATTTTCTACTGATAAATTAATCAGATAAGTAATATACATTTTTGTTTAAGTGAGGATGATGATAGATTAATAGAGTAAATGTTTGCTTACATTATCATGATATCTCATTACATAGTATGAAAATTATTCTTAATAGAGATTCATTTTATAATCTTTGAAAGAAAAATATCTTCTCATGTTCAGAAAGAAGAAAGGAGGAATCTTGAGGCAAAAGCTATCAAGTGATTTTTCATAGGTTACTGTTTTGATCATAAATCATATAAGTTGTTTGATCCTTGCACACATAAAATTTTTGCATGAAGATATGTATTATTTCATGTGCTTGCAGGTGAAGGCCATAAGAATGACATGTATGCTGGATGGCATATTCCTTATCAATATGATTATGTCAAAGAGGAAGTAGCTGATAAGCATGAATAGAAAGAGGAAGAATCCAACGACATGGACACTTATAGCAACCATAGTGCAATCAAGAGGAAGAGATGATTCACATGAAGCAAGAGAAGAGTTGAAATAAACTAAGTACCAACAAGATCATTTCATGAAACTCAACCACCAGTAAGATTTAAAGATTACACCTTAATGACTAAAATTATGAATGCCACAAAACCTTTGAATTTTGAAGAATCTAATGAGCATAAAGATTGGAGAGATGAAATGAAGGAAGAATATGAGTCTATAATGAATAAAGATACTTGATATTTAATGGAATTTCATGAAAATGAGTCACCCATTGGATCCAAATGGTAATTCAAACCTAAATTTAAATTTGATGGCAATATATATAAACATAAATCTAGGTTAGTTCCAAAAGCGATACGCCGATAGCGATATTGGCGATCGCTCATCGCAAACATAAAAGCCTTGATTTCTTTGATAATGCCGATGCGATAATGTTGTGGACCTGATAATCTATCAAAAGGAATTAATACCGTCATCGGGTCCGATCCATCGGCGATAGCTCATCGGTGATGTTTCCATGCTGCTGCACGGCTCAACCGTTGCGCTGTTGAAATTACATTTTCAACACTCCCCTTTAATTTCAACTGTTGGGCATTCATTCATACCCAGACACTTCCTCAAAAATTCGAAGCTTTTCTGGTTCAATGGCTTTGTCAAAATGTCTACAACCTGTTCCTGAGTCCTGCAATGTTCTAAGACAATTTATTCACTGCTTACCAATTCCCTGATGTAATGAAACCTTGTGTCAATGTGTTTCGTTCTCTTATGAAACATTGAATTCTTTGATAATGCAATAGCTGAGCTATTGTCACAAAAAATCATTGTTGCTTTTGCTTGCTCTTCGCCTAAGCTCCTTAACATTCTTCTCATCCAAACTTCTTGACATGTTGCTGCTGTAGCTGCCACATATTCAGCTTCTGCTGTAGACAATGCTACAATGGACTGCTTCTTAGAAGCCCATGAAATGGCTTCTGAACCCATGTGAAAGACATAACCGGAAGTGCTTTTCCGATCATCTACACTTCCAGCCCAATCACTGTCATTGTACCCAATTAAATTTGAACATTCTGAGACAGTATATAAGATGTCAAACCTTTTAGTACCTTTAACATACCTCGGAATTCTTTTTGCTGCCTGCCAATGTGCTTCCTTTGGCCTCTCCATGAATCTGGAAATTAAACTAACAACAAACATTATGTCAGGCCTAGTTGCAGTTAAATACATAAGGCTGCCAACTATGCTCTTGTACAAGCTAGGATCAAAATCCTTGTTGTTGTCCTCTTTGTTGAGTTTTAATCCCATTACCATGGGAGTGATCGCTGCCTTGCACTCTTGCATATTAAATCTGCCCAACACTTCATTTACATATTTTGCTTGTGAGATGAAAATTCCATTTTCATTTTGATCTACTTCAATTCCTAAGAAGTATCTCAGCAAACCCATGTCAGTCATTTCAAATTCCTCTTTCATGACTAATCTGAAATTTTCAATGAGGTAGTCATCATTACCTGTAAAAATAACATCATCAACGTATAACACAACAATTAGCAATTTACCATCCTTTTCTTTGATGTAGACGGTGGGTTCCCCCTCACATTTTTCAAACTCATTTTCCAGTAGATAGGAATCTATCCTACTGTACCACGCTCTTGGAGCTTGCTTCAGCCCATAAAGAGCTTTCTTCAATCTGCATACTTTGTGTTCTTGGTCTTTCTTCTCATAGCCTAGAGGCTGTTCTATATAGACCTCTTCCTTTAACACTCCATTTAGGAATGCTGACTTCACATCCATTTGGTAAACTTTCCACTTGTTTTGTGCTTCTATGGACAGCACTGCTCTCACGGTTTCCATTCTTGCAACCAGTGTGAAAGTTTCCTCATTATCTCTCCCATACTGCTGCTTGTATCCCTTGACAACCAGCCTTGCCTTGTGCCTTTCTATCTTTCCTTCAGCATTGCACTTGATCTTATAGACCCATTTAACTCCAATGACTTCCTTACCTTTTAGTAGCTCAACCAACTCCCATGTCTTGTTTCTTTCTATGGCATTCATTTCCTCATCCATAGCTTCTATCCATTTCTTATCTTTAATTACATCTTCGAAATGAATAGGATCATGAACATGACAATACAAGGCAAATAAGAAATTCATTCCTTCATCATAAATGTCACTTAAGTTTCTAAACTTTTTACCTCTTTCATTTGGTGTGCAAGTGCTTGAAGAAGCACTTGAATTTCCTCCTTGTGGTGTGCTTGGAGAAGCACTTCCATTTCTCCTCAAGGGTGTTGCTTGCTGCCGTTGTGTTGGTGCTGTTGTTTGGGGATGTATTTCAACCATCTCCTCATCATCTTCATCACGAGACAAACAGTTTTTAACATTCACTGTTTTCTCTATGCTTCCATCCCAAGCTTCCTCCTCAATGAATTGAACATCTCTGCTCACAAAAAATTTCTTGGTAGATGGGATATACAACCTGTATTCTTTGGATTCCTCACTGTACCCAATGTAAATACATTTCTCCCCTTTGTTGTCCAACTTCTTCCTTAGCTGATTTGGAATGTGTGCATAAGCCACACATCCAAAAACTTTCATGTGGGTGACTCCTTGCTTTCTCCCACTCCATGCTTCTTTCGGCACTCTATTCATCACAGCTTTTGTAGGACACCTATTCAAGATATATACTGCACAGTTTACAACTTCAGCCCAATAATCATTTGGAAAATGCTTTTCCTTTAACATACTCCTCGCCATATCCATAATGGTCCTGTTCTTCCTTTCAGCAACTCCATTTTGCTGTGGGGTGTAGCTAGCTGTAAATTGCTTATGAAATCCATTTCCTCTACAAAATCGTAGGAATTCCTTGCAGATATACTCACCTCCTCTATCTGTTCTCAAAACTTTGATTCGCAGCCCACTTTGATTTTCCACAAGTGCTTTGAAATTTCGAAATTTTTCAAACACTTCACTTTTATTCTTCAAGAAATAAACCCAAGTTTTTCTTGTAAAATCATCAATAAATGTTAGAAAATATTGGTTGCCTGCTAAAGATGAAGTTTGCATCGGTCCACATAAATCTGAGTGAACAATATCTAAGGGTGCTTTTGCCCTTATGCTTTTCCCTGATGGAAAACTTTCTCTGTGTTGTTTCCCCAAGATACAACCTTCACAAAGGCTGTCCGGTTTCTCTATTAATGGTAATCCTCTTACCATTCATTTTTTACTCAACAAGTTAAGACCTTCAAAGTTGAGATGTCAAAATCTCAAGTGCCATATCCAATTTTCATCCTTTGGCACACTTTGGAAAGCCTCTTGGGTAACAGCTGCAATTACTTCTTTGTCTTTCAAATCTCCTCTAATTCTAAGAGGGAACATTCTGTTCTTTATCATCTTCACTTCAGCAATACATCTTTTGCTGGGTGCTCTGTCCATGATGGTGCATACATCATTCTCAAAGAAAACATTGTAACCATTTTGAACAAGCTGTGCAATACTCAAGAGGTTGCATCTCATTCCAGGGACATAGTAGACATCTACTATGGTTTTCTTTTCACCATTCTTTGTAAATATTTTGACTTCTCCTTTTCCCATAACATAAATTTTGCTATCAGTCCCAGGTGTGACTTCTGATTTCACATTTTGATCCGAAGCAGAAAACAGGGCTATGTTTCCTGTCATATGGTTGCTGCAACCTGAGTCTAAAAACCATATGTCTTCACTATTTATTTCAGCCATGTTACAAGCTAACAACACATTATCTTGACTAATGTTTTCTCTAATGACATTGGCATTTGGTCTATTACTCATATCATGCTGCTTCTTCCTACATTCATTGGCATAATGCCCATATTTTTTACAGTAATAACATTGGACATTGGATTTTTCATACTTTTGTCCTTGAGCATAATGTTGTCCTCTTTGTTGGCTGCTGCCTTGGCCTTGGTTCTGATTTGGATTGCTGCCTCTTCCTTGAGCAT
>APFE030753647.1:0-14105 GCA_000404065.3 Pinus taeda
CCTAAATCATAAACCCCAAACTGTGAACATTAAACCCTAAAACCTAAGCATTTTATAACATTTTAAAAAGCGCTTGGTCATTTTTATTTAAGAGTTTATTAAAATAATTTACTAAAGTGTTATAAAACCTAAACCCTAAACTCTAAACCTAAAACCCTAAACCCTAAACTCTAAACAGCAAACCCCAAACCATAAAACTTAAACCCTAAACCCTAAGTATTTTATAACATCTTAAAAAAATTTCTAACATTTATTTAAGTGTTTATTGAGAGGATTTACTAAAGTATTATAAACCCTAGAATCTTAATCCTAAACCCTAACCAATTTATAACATTTTAAAAAGTGTTTTTAACTTTTATTTAAGTTCATATTAAAAGCATTTACTAAAGTGTTATAAACCCTAAACACTAAATGCTAAAGCATAAAAATTTTACAACATTTTAAAAACTATTTGTAACTTTTGTTTAAGTGCTTATTAAAAGAATTTACTAAAATGTTATAAACCATAAATCCTAAAAGAGAAACCCGAAACCCTAATCCTTAAATCATAAACCCTAAGAATTTTATGAGTATCTATAATAAGGGAAGACCACATCAAGGTATGTGAGTCTAGGAAGGAGAAAATTGTGGTACATGAGATACCCTTCTTCATAAACATTTTTCCTTTTATTTATTTTTCTTCATAACTACTCTAGGCTCCATGGGATGAATGCATTATGTGTAATATGTAGCAGTGGATACCCCGTTAAGGTGGGGTGGTTCATCCCTACACCCTAAAGCCTTAACCCAAAACCCCAAACCCTAAACCCAAAACAATAAACCCTAAACCCTAACCCTTGTAAACTAAACCCTAAACCATAGGCATTCTATAACATTTTTAAAAGCATTTTGTAAATTTTAGTTAAGTGTTTATTAAGGGAGTTTACTAAACTGTTATAAACCTTAAACCATAAACCCTAAAACCTAAACCTTAAACCTAAATCTGAAACTCTAAACCCTAATCATTTTATAACATTTTTAAAAGCATTTTGAAACGTTTATTTAAGTTTTTATTAAAATAATTTACTCGAGTCTTATAAACCCTAACACCTAACCTCTAAACCCCAAACCTAAACCATAAATCATAAACCCTAAACCCTAAACCTTAAACCCTAAACCCTAAACCTGAAGATTAAACCCTGAACCCTAAGCATTTTATAAAATTTTAAAAAACTTTTTGTAACTTTTATTTAAGTATTTATTAAAAGAATTTACTAAAGTGTTATAAACCCTCAACCCTAAACTTGTAAACCAAAAACCCTAAACCCTAACCCCTAAACTCTAAACCTGAGACCCTAAACACTAAACACTAATCCCTAAACCCTAAATTGTAAACTCTAAATGCTAAAGCCTAGTAATGTTATAGCATTTTAAAACACATATTGTAACTTCTGTTTAAGTATTTATTAAAATCATTTACTAAAGTGTTACGAACCCTAAACCTTAAACTGTAAACACCAAACCCCAAACCATAAACCCTAAATGCTAAACCCTAAGAATTTTATAACATCTTAAAAAAATTCTAACTTTTATTCAAGTGTTCATTAAGAGGATTTACTAAAGTATTATAAACCATAGACTCTTAACCCTAAACCGTAAGAAATTTATAACATTTTAAAAAGTTTATTGTAAATTTTATTTAAGTGTATATTAAATACATTTACAAAAGTGTTATAAACCCTAAACCCTAAACCCTAAAGCATAAGAATCTTATAATAAGGGGCGATGTAATCCAAGCTCCCTCTTGGAAAAGGTGGCGGTGGTGGCACTGAAGGAAAAGTAGAAGGTAGAGGAGGAGGCAGAGGAGGAGACGGAGTAGGAGATTGAATGGAAGGAGGCTCGAGTAGTGGAGGATGTGGAGGTGGAGGATGAGGAGGAAGAGGTGGAGGCAGAGGCAGTAGATGTGGTGGTGGCGCTGGTAGGGGAGGATGAGGAAGAGGAGGAGGAGGAGGTAGAGGAGGAGTAGAAGGAGTAGCAGGTGGTTGTGGTGGTGGTGTTGGTGGATGCAGAGGAGGAGAAAAAGGAGGATGAGGATGAGGACGAGGACGCTAAGGTAGTTGAGGAGGAGGTGGAGGTGGTGGTGGAGGTGGAGAAGAGGAAGGAGGTGGAGGGTGTGGTGGAGCTGAAGGAGGAGGAGGAAGAGGAGGAGGTCATGTTGTTGGTGGAGGAGGTAGTGGATTTTTTTGATGAGGAGGCATAGGTGGTGGTGGATGGGGAGGCCGAGGTGGAGGACAAGGAGCAAGAGGAGGTGGAGGTTAAGGTGGTGGAGGAGGTGGAGCAAAAGGAGGAGGAGAAAGAGGAGGAGGATATGTTAGTAGAGAAGGAGGTGGACATGGAGATGGACGAGGAGGTGGAGGATGAAGCAGAGGAGGAGGAGGAGGTGGTGGAGGTGGATAAGGGGAAGGACAAAGTGGAGGTGGAGGAGGAGGAAAAGGTGGATGAGGATTTGTTGGTGGAGGTGGTGGTGGAGTAGGAGGTGGTGGAGGTATAGGTGGAGGTGAAGGACGAAGAGATGAAGGTGGAGGATGACAAGAGTGTGGAGGAGGTGGATGAGGTTGAAGAGGAGGAAGAGGAGGATGATGTGGAAGTGGAGGTGGAGGTGGAGGTGGAGGATGAGTGGTGGATGAGGTGGAGGTGGAGGTGGAGGTTGAGGTGGAGGAGGAGGTGAAGTTGGAGGTGGAGGTTAAGTTGGAGAAGGAGGAGGAAGAAGTAGAGGAGGAGGAGGAGGTGGTGGAGGAGGTGGAGGTGGAGGTGGAGGAGGAGAAGGAGGGCAAGGAGGAGGGGTTGGAGTAGGTGGAGGTGGAGTTGAAGGTGGTGGTGGATGACGAGGAGGAGGAGGAGACAAAGGTGGAAGTGGAGGAGGATGAAGAGGAGGAGGTGGTGGTGGTGGTGGTGGTGGATGAGTCGGTAGAGGAGGAGGAAGAGTAGGAGGTGGAGGTGTAGTTGGTGGAGGAGGCAGAGGTAGAGGAGGTGGAGGAGGAGGTGGAGGCTAAGGAGGAGGTAGAAGAAGAGGTGGATTTGGAGGTGGGGGAAGAGGAGGTCGGGGAGGAGAAGGAATATGTGGAGGTGGAGAAGGAGAAGGAGGAGAAGGTGGTCGTGGAGGTGGAGTTGGAGGAGGTGGTTGAAGAGGAGGAGGAGGAGGAGAAGATGGTGGAGGAGGTGGAGGTGGAGGAAAGGAGGAGGAGGAGGAGGAGGAGGATGTGGATGATGAGGAGGAGGAGGTAGATGTGGGTGATTAGATGATGGAGGTGGAGGTGGACGTGGAGATATGGAAGTTAGTTTGAGATTTATGTCTTATATTGAAATAAATTGTCACTCTCTTCTCCACTGTTGGAAATGAAAACTACAATTTCATGAATCCAGAACATATCTCTTCACATACATAATATCCTACTATTAAATGATAAGTAATTCATTTAGAAATATTTCCTCTATTCACAAATATAGTCATTCAAGTACGTGAAATTTCTTTTATGTTTAGATCTGATATCTCGGCCAAGAATTTGAAGCATTTATCAAGATCGAAATTTTGCGTTTATTTTGTTTAAACCTTTCTTTTGTCTGTAAAACACATATAGTTCTAGTTTTTTTGTTCAATGAACCATTTGTTTCGAATGAATGGTTTCATCTAATTATCATTGATTTAAAAAGTGTTGGGTTAAATTTAACGTTGTTTCTTGAAAAAGAAGCCTTATGTTCTTCTTCTTTTATGTTTACTTGAGAAACATAGGATATTACGAATCATATATGGATTTGCTTATTCTTTTTGTATTCTGCATATTTGGAATAATTATTATATTGTGTAATTATATACAACTTACATGAATATCTAATGTGTACTCATATAATATAAATAGAAAAATATTATAGTATTGTAAACTTTTGATGGAATTACTTAATTAAACATAGTAAGAAGTAAATACATTTTATAAATTGTCCTTATGAATAAAAAGAAAGATTTACACTGTTAGGGCGATAAGACAAGTAAAAATATTTTATCATAATTAAATATTTTCATTAATGAAGAGAGGGTAAATCCCTTGAATTTAAATCGATATACATGCATTTTTTTGAGTTTCGTTTATTTTTGGAAAAGAACTAGCTATATAAGGTTTTTATTTAAACTCAAACAACATCAAATTTTCTTGCAACCAACATCAAGTGAAAATGGAAATCGACATCGAAACCCTATAAAGAGGAATCGTTTGATAGGTACTTGAAGGCTAAAGCATAGGTGGAAAAACTTGCATGAATTTTGACCCCAAAACAATGTCACCAGATAACCCAAGTTGGTCATAGACTAACCTACACACACAAGAAAGGAATTCCTTTGTTCAAATTTGAATCACTTTAAATTAATTAGGCAAAGAACATTATAGAAGGTTTTGAGATAACTAGAGTCTAACCTTAGTAATATAGATGGCATCCTTCAATCCGATGCTTTGTTGTAAATGAAATAACATTAGTATTGTACATATATGCTTGTATAAAGAAAAATTATATCGAGATGAGAATCAAGTTACGGTTTAATCATAGAGTGAAAATTCCAGAAATATTGTACAATATTGGAAGGAACTTAGTGTATGAAGGGTATTTCATTTTGAAATCATTGAGAAAAGAAGAAATTACCCTGATATCCATTGAGGAAACCATAACCAACTTATGATACATCACAACCACAATGTAAGAAGTAAAAACTTACAATAATATACCGAATATGAAAGAGTGGCTATACTATAACAAACATAAGTGAATGTAGAGGAACAAAAGACATTGTGATGGCTTACTGAAGGATTCCATCCATACCACATTTTACAAAGACTCTTTTTCTAAGAGCATTAGATGGACATACGTTTTTCACATACATTGCACATAGAACCACATAATCCCAAAACATCAATGTTTTGTTTTTGAAAACCTCATTGAGAGAACTATATTCAATAGAGTAATGCTCATTCTTTCAACTACTTAGTTTTGTTGAGAATTGTATGGAACTATGCTCTTATGTTGAATCCCGTGCTTGCAGATATATTTTTCATATTCATTAGATTACATTATATTCCATTAATGGTATGGAGAGAGCCAATGTGTGATTATGCTTCATATCCAATCCATACATGAAAATCCTTAAACGTTTTGAAAGCTTGAGATTTACTTTTTAGTAGGTACACCCAACACATTCTAGTGTAATCATGAACATAATATTTCGTACATTTATCTTCATTATCATAATTAAAATGCATAGGACCACACAAACCAAAATATATATGTCTAAATTTTCTACATGAATGAAGGGGCCTTGCTAGCGATTGTGAACAAGGAGCAAGTGGCAAATGATTATGAATAGTTATAGACACATATAAATAAGAAAGTGGAAAATCCCACATATATTTAGTATGGTGCTCAATTAACATATTTAATGCTTAAAGTGGTTAGGTATAACAAAAGAAACGTGTTGATTTATCATCCTCTCGGAGTTAAATCACCCTTGATGAGGAAGGGGCATGACTAAGTAAAGCGAAAAATGAGATAATATTGACAGATAGTCTATGAGGTCTTGGTAGAATAAACAATGTTCCAATGTAAATAAGCCTAATAATTTTCCATGTAGTAGAGAAATTTATTGGGGGTAATATTCCGGGGTTTTTCAAAATACAAAAATAAAAAATAGTTGTCAATTTTGACATTTTTTTTAATTTATTTGCTCAAAGTTTATACTTTAAAATTATTTTAACTTAAAAATAATTAGAAATCTCAATATTTTTATGAAAATATCATTAAATATTTAACATTATGGATATTAGGGAGTACTAATGTTAGGCAAGTTTTATAAGCTTTAAAATAAATTTCCATCCTTGAAAGTTTTGCTACTAGATAGAACCCTTTGAGAAGAAAGAAAAAACATGTCATAGTTGTGCAAAATATACAAAATAATTTAGTGATTAAAAGAGAAGATAACATGAGAAATTCTTGAATAAAACTAACATATGGGGAATAACTAAAAAAGAATAAAGTTGTGGGTCATTCGATGTTTGCATGATGTGAGGCTTTGTGACATAGTACTCATGAAAATCCTCAATGCTAAGGGCGTGTACATTTCATGATACTTTTTTATTTGAAATGATTAAAGACAATTTAGGATGCATAAATGTAATTATATTATAATTTAGTCAAAGAAACATTTTACTCTTCTTTTATTTCGTTCAAGTTTTTTATGCATGGTCAAGTTTATCTCACCTTCATGGCTTCTTTTGATAAGAAGGAGAACTAAGGAATTTGTAATTGTACATATATAATAAAAATATGATCATTTTTAGTAGAATAGTTGCAATAGGAGGTGATGTAGGTGTTACCTATCCTAAACAAGTTGTAATGTTGAACAATTATCTCCTTGTTAATGAAAAGTATTACCTTTCTCATTCAGTGTATATCTATTTTATTATATTTCCATTTATTTTAATGTTTTTTCTACAATATATTTATTAATTTGTTAATAAGATCAAAAAACATATTTTTATATTGTATTACCATTCACTTCCAAATCACATGGAAGGTGTCTTACATATCTCACATTCATTGAAAGGGGGATTTTCGTGAATAATGATGTTAGATAAAGCATTAATATTTGTATAATGGTTTCAATATATTTTGATTTGTATCCTTTAAATTCCATTCCTAAACAAATAAGTGTGAATGCATTTGAGATTTGCATAAATTTGATAGGAAAATATCTCATACATTGTATATATAGTGAAATTCATTGCAATTCATCTCAACAACACCTTAGATTTCAATACAAAGCCTCAAAATTTAACAAAACAAAAAGTATAATAAAAAATCATATTACAAATATATATATTTGTGTATATTAATATAAATATTATTGATTAAAGAAAAATGGGAATACATAATTTACACGTGTAATACATATAAATAAATTTGTGAAAACATATTTATGATTCCTTAATTATGTTATGTTGATAGTGTGTATACCTTATAATAGGATTTCTAGAATTTTAATTTAATTAGAAATAATCAATAGGTTGATGCTAGAGATTAAATAATCAATAATAATATTTTTAATATCTATTTTGGAATTTTTTTCCAATTTAAGTTAGAAGAAAATATTAACATTATATTAAGAGAAACTAGGGAAGCCATATAAATTAAATTGATCAAACTAGAAATAAAATTCAAACCATGATAACCATAAAAATGGGTAACCCATTATTTGTATCGAATTTAATATATTAAAAAAACAAAAAAAATTAACTAAATAATAACTTTATTACAAATTATATTGTGGTTATTTATAAAAAAAATTGCATGCATATTTCAACAACAAAAAAAGACCTTAGTGGAAAATTTTAGTAGTGAAATATGTAAATATTACTATGAATATTCCAACATATTTGATGGGGTTTAAATATATTCTATCAACCTAATAATTAACTTATAAATATGGTGATGAGCATAATTATAAGCATATATAACGTGTGGTCGACCGAATTATGTACTAATTGTTGCATTGCAAAAGGTGGATCATTAATTCTTATTAGAATTTTATATTATGTTGTTCTATTACATAGTTATAACGTTCCAACCAAATCTCCATTTTGTGTTGTTCTCTCTATTGAATGTTGTTACTAGGCAACTTAATATGTCATCAAACCTAGAATACTTGGATGAAACTTCGTCGTTGTCAGTCTGCTTGGATCACGTTTTATCTTGAACATCATTTTCTTCTATACTTTTTATTGTAGTAACATGGGTTAAATCAAAAGTCAAGTCCATGTCCAATTTTTTTTCCTGTTTGGTTCAGTTGACTATCCTTGGTCATATTCCTATGATGAGCACCTTTCTATGTTGAGTTTGTCTAGAATTGATTTTTTATGTTGTTGCTTTTCTGAACTACCATCATTTTCTATAGTTTTGTTTCAATGAATACATATTCTCCATGTCAAACCAATTGCAAGATGTCAAACCCAATACATTATTCTAGAAATTGTTCTAATTTTCTATGCTTCTTTTCTTTTCTAGTCTTTATACGATATCCTCAAAAACTTTTCATGCAATTGAGTGTAGATTCTATTGTTGTTGTGTGTATTCTAGTTGAATACCTAGAAATATTCCATTTCCATTTATTGTATATGTTTACGTCCTTGTTGGTATCCAACTCGGCGAGTCTTTTCTTGCAACATTCTTATGAGATTATGTCACAAGTTCTAAGAGGTCAAATTTAAATGGTTGTGTATAATTATGCTTCCCTTTCTTCTTCTTGTTCAACATCTCGAAGGAGTAAAAGTATATCCCCTTTTTCTTCTTGAGCTTATGGTGGAATTGGGAATATTATATTAGATTATTAATTGATCCTATATATATTTCGTCAATTGTATACAGATATAGAATCTCTTGCAGGTCTACATCTAAAGAGTTGACATACCAAACTTCAATTATTTGTATGGACAATTGAACATGCGATGAGGGAGGATTCATTTTTTGTATCTATTGAGGTACTCTCCATCTTTTGGAAGATTTTTAAAGATTTCTGGAGGACTAACTACTGAAGTTTGTTTCATGTCTACTGAAATTAGTAAAGAGGGGAACCAAATGGACTTATTAGAATTTTCACATTCATACTGGTTCATATTCAGCATGTCACCAACATGTTTTTCCTAGTTGTATATTTTTCCTGTCATAAGCATTTGACCAATTTATTGTAGAATAGTGATATGTTAGAGACTCTCCCTATTCATGCAAAATGACTCTCTCTCATTAGGAAAGATTTAGAAATAAGAAAAAAATGAATTATCAAAAACTTATTTTAATAATACATATATTTAACACAATAATACAAACATGAATAAATAGGAATCAAATAAAGAATATTTATTATTCATATTACATTTAACAGTGGAAATAGGAAAAAAACCATATAGAAATACACAATTTAGAAATTTAGGAATTTTATAATTTTGAAATACATATAACTAAATATAGAAAAAAGCATATATATACTTGATTAATATTAATTGATGGAAGGAATAATAGTTAATATGAACTTGAGACACCAACATTAAGACCTTAAAGCATCTACAAAATATACACTATCATTGTATCATCTAATGGGTGAAATGCAAGTACTTGTCAACATCATTACCATATGTTCACGAAAAGTGAATTTTGGGTCAATACCATAATCAAAATCATTACCATATGTTGGCTCACGAAAGGTTATATTTGGGGCAATATTGATAATCAAAATACAATCTCAACGATACATAATATCTATTGTATTACTTTCTTATGGGATTTAATTTGGAGTTACACATCATTCAAATTAATCACTATGTTATGACACTTTAAGTGCATAAAAGATATATCTTTAATGGTAGAGTTAATGTGTTAGATATTAAAATTGATGAGTATTGTAAAATTTCAAGAATTACAGTGTCATGATCATGAAGTGTAGTAGGGGTCATAGTTTCTATAATTCATTGTGTTTTAAAGATCATAGTGCACTATAATTCAACTAATTTTAGAGTTAGTCCCTTAAGAATTACCAAGTGACCAATGCCATTGTTTTTAAATGGTAATAGTTGTTAGAGGTTGCATTATGGAAGGGTTTTTAATTATCTAAGAGTAGGAGTGATCATATTAAATTAGTGGTTATGGGTCATATTAGTGTTTTGACATTCATAATGGTTTTTGGCTAAGGAGCACATATTGTATAAGAGATTTTGATCACAACGGTCAAATGTTACCTTAAATAAGGGCAACAATTTCGTGGCGGTTAATATATAGTGCAATATGTAGAAATATCTAATAATCAATTCATTATAATTCGTGAATTTACACATACATATATTAATATATATTTTTACACATCAAAATATTATTGGAACCCAATGTGTGTTCACTTATGATTTCACTCATTGTTTTAATCCAATAACTAATGGGTTGTACTTAAAAAAACCCTGAGTGATTTAGTAGATAAGTTTTTGATACTCCTAGAGTTTTGCAAGGCTCTTAGAAATATTGAAAAAAAATAGGTTATCTTAAACTTTGAAATAAATATTTTATTTATATGTTTATCATTTAAATTTTCCAACCTAAAAGTATTTAGAAAAAATTATAAGTTAATTAATTTTTAATTACTAATTAAGATGATTATTAATCTATATGATTTTATTTATTACTTACAAAGGTTATTTTATTAGTGAAAATGGTTGTTAAGCCATATGAATTTGAATATTTTTTTCTTATTTAACAACTTATCCTCAAATTTTATTTTGACAATTTTATTATTTAGCAAACAAAACTATGTATAATGACTTTCACCCCATTTTCATAATTGTCAATTCAAACTGATAGTGTGAGTCACTGAGATAAAGATTGACATTTCAGATTTAAGCATTAACTTTGTACATATTCTCTTGAGTGTGAAGAAAACAATTTAAAGATTGAGTTTTTAAATTTCACTATTACTTTTTTAACTTTGAAATTTTGTGTTTTTGATTGCAAAAACAATTAAATAGCTAGAGTTTTTAACTTTGAAACTATCCATTTTTTTCTTCAAAAGAAAATAAATATTATTTTGAAATTTAACTTCTAAATTTTTTACTTTTCTATCAACTATTTGCTTTTTCTAACTTTGAAATTAATTTTCATATCACATAGCTTTGCATCACTAGCCAAATCTACCTTTTCGTGAGGTCCTAGTTCTCAGATTATCACATCCTCTTTTTCTTGTTGTTCCGTGTTCCTCCACATATTGAAAAGAGAGATAATTCTTCCCCATACTGAAAAGAGAGATAATTCTTATTGATTTTGATATCAACCAAGCCAAACACGAGTTGGGGGATATAGCAAAATTGCCAATCTATTACCTCAAAAGCAATTTTTTAAATTTAACTTTTAATTTTTTGCTTTGCTTTCCTTAAAATTTAAAAGTAAATTATTTTGGTTTGCATTTTTCTAATTTAACTGGTGGCTTTTTGACTTAATGTAATTTATATTTTGTTTTAATTTTAACCTTTAAATTTTTACTCTGTAAATTTAAAACGTAAATTATTTTGGTTTGTATTTTTTAATTTAAGGAGTGGTTTCTTTTTACTGAATGTAATTTATATTGTGTTTTTAAATTTAAGTTATTTTTTTCTTTTCCGAACTGTACTTTATAAATTTTGGTAACTTTCTGCTTTTATGGGCTGTCTTCTTGAATTGAATTCGAGCCAATCGCAAATACTCTGTTTTTAAATTTAGGTTATCTTTTGCTTTTAGGGCTGCAGTTTCTAAATTTAAGTAATTTTTTGCATTTATGGGATGTCTTCTTGAATTCGATCGGTCTTCTTGAATTCGAGCGCTTCACTTCATAGCCGTTTTCTCACAATCTCAATTTCACCCAGCTTCTTGAATTCGAGCCGTTCCTTTCATAGCCGTTTTCTCGCAATCGCAGCAAATATGTGATGATTTCGAAACTATGCTCATGCCCAATTGTTCGAGGATAGGGTTTTCATTGGTAACGCCAATTGGCTCTGTATCTTTGTTGGGAGAGCGTGAGAAGATCTTGTGTTCGATCTGTATCTTTGATGGGGGAGCGTCAGACAGAATATGTTTGAAGGTCGTATGTTCAAACTGTATCTCTATTAAGACAGAGTCAGAATGAATATATGAAGATAATGTGTTTGATTCACAGTCAACGCACCGGTCACTTCATAACTCTACTTCCAATCAGGCTTGAGGTAAGTAGCCATTTCTGTCAATTCAAATTATCTTAAGATTCCATGCCTCTTCTTCTTCGATCTTTGTTTATAATATTTTTCTGCAACTATGGATATTGTTATTTTGTTTTCACATTTGAACCCATGCCTTTGAATATCGTGCGTTCGATCTGTATCTTTGTCGAGAGAGACTCAGACTTAATATATGAAGATCATGTGTTAGATCGACGCTCAACGCCCTTAACACTTCATAACTCTACATCCAATCTTGAGGTAAGTACCCATTTCTGTCCATTCAAATTAGCTTAACATTCCATGCCTCGTCTTCTTCGTTCTTTCTTTGTAATTTTTTTCTGCAACTATGGATATCGTTTATTTTGTTTGCATATTTGAAACCACGCCTCTTCTTCAAGCCTTGCTTTAAAGTATGGTTTATAAAAACATTTTACAACTATGGATAGCGTTTATCGACAATTTTCTTTGCACAATGTAATATGTTGTTTATAAATTTTATGTGTAGCTATGGATATCGTTTATGGATATGTTGTTTATAAAAAAAATTATCGATGTGTTGTTTATAAAAAATTTCTACAGCTATGGATATCGTTTTTCGATAATTTTGTTTGCAAATTTGAAATGTTGAACACTGGTTTATAATTATTTTTCTGCAATTTTGGGAAGTACTTAGTGATACTTTTAGCATATTGATACTTTTCGTGTTTCATTATACATTTGTTCACACATTGATTCATCATGATTCGTCATCAATATTCTTCCTTAATTACTCTATCAGTCCAATCCGAGATATCAATCATTTATACACGTAGCCCCAAAATTATGATGCAAAAAACATAGAAATTCTTGCAAATAGTAACCTCTTTCCTGTTTTGTTAGATGATGAATTGGAAATGTTCCTTGGGTGGGTGATAAACTTTGATGCCTTATTTTTCTATCTATATTATAATATGAAAATATATTTAGCATAGATTCAGCTTTCTTTTATTGGAATTTGAATTTCGCACTAAGATTATATATTTTTGAAAATTTTAATAAAAAATAAATTCAACATTCTAAATTGTATTTTAAAATCTAAATTTATTCTTAATACTTTTAAATACATACATGTAGAAATATGAATATGTGGAAAATAGTGAAAGCTATTTTTTTTTCCAAATATAACAGGAAAATGTTGTCCTCTTAAACTACATTACACTTCGATTACTCAGTGTTCACTTTTGTTGTTCACCGCCCTTACAACTTTGATATTGAAAATCATAAGTGGCCACACATAATTTAATAACCTTTGTCATCACTTTGTTAGTGAAATTAAAAATAGTACTTGACATAAACTAGAAAACTAAGTTAAATTTTACAAATTAAATTGTTGTGCTCATAATTACTTATTTATATTGAAATTTTTTATACATATTATTTGTTATATTATAATTTATATATTGATATCTGAATTTTCTCAATAAGTATTATAAATAAAAATAATGAAATGATATGCAATTTTATTTTGTTTAAGCTTTCTCAGGAGGAAGAGAAGGAGGAGGAGGAGGCAGCGAAGGCAGAGGCAAAGGAGGTAGAGGAGGAGGTGGAGGTGCCAAGGCAGAGGAGGCAGAGGACAGGAGGAGGAGGAGGTAGAGGCAAAGGCGGAGGAGGTAGAGGAGAGGAGGAGGAGGAGGCAAAGGAGGAGGATGAGGTGGACGTGAAGGCAGAGGTGGAGGAGGAGGTGGAGGAAGCAATAGAGGTAGAGGAGGAGGCAGGGGAGAAAGAGGTGGGGAGGAGGAGGAGGCGATGGGAGTAGAGGGGGAGGAGCACGAGGAGGAAGAGGTGGTAGCAAGGAGGAGGAGGAGATGGAAGCAGAGGGGGAGGAGCACGAGCAAGAAGAGGCAGTGGCGAGGAGGAGTAGGTGGAGGCAGAGGTGGAAATGAGGGAGGAGGCAGTGGAGGAGGCGGGGCAAGAGGAGGAGGAGGCGATGGAGGAGGAGGTGGAGGGGATGGGGTAGTGCAAAGGTGAGTGGCGACAATGGAAGAGGATGCGGTGGAGGTAAAGGATGTAGATGAGGAGGAGGAGCAGGAGGAGGCAAAGGTGGAGGCATCGGCATTGGTAGTGGTGGTGGTGGTTGTGGCAGATGAAGAGGAGGAGCATGTGGTGGTGACGATGGTGGTGGTGGAGGTGGAGGAGGAGGAGGGGGTGAAGGCAGTTGAGGAGGAGGTGGTGGTGGAGGTGGAGTAGGAGGAACAGGTGGAGGAGGTGGTAGCGGTGGAGGAAGAGGAGGAGGAGGAGGAGAAGGCAGAGGAGGAGGGTGGTGTTTGTTGTGAGGTTGAAGCTGTGTAT
>APFE030753651.1:6750-35146 GCA_000404065.3 Pinus taeda
TGAATAGCATGATCATGATCATGAATAGGTGGGAGGCCATTCGGAGTCTCAAATACCTTGGAGTGATTGTCCAAGACTTTTTGGAGATCTGGAGAAATAGATGATTTCGATGTGGGAACCTCTAGCGAATATAATTGTGCAATTACACCTCGTCGTTCTTTCTTTAGAATCTTTGTCATTTTGTTAGAGCTGATTATCTTTCCCGGTTTCCTTGCAATACCCCTTACTTCAACTTCCTTTCCTTCCGAAAAAAAATTTCAAGAAAAGTCATTGAAAATTAAAAGTTATCGCACCCAAATATTGTAGCCATTGGACTCCTAGTACAACATTAGCACCACCCAATGGAATGGAAAGAATTGGGCTATTCAATACATGTTCTCCCATGGATAGCTTGATATTATAGCACTTTCCAGAGCAATTTATGGTTCCTCCACTTGCAACCATCACTTGACACTCTTGTGTTGGATATAGGAAGCAATTCAATTCCTTGGCTATCTTGCAATGAATAAAATTATAGATGTTGCCCGAATCAATCAACACTATTATCTTTGTCTTCTTGATATGTCCTTCTATCTTGATAGTTTGAGGAGTAGTAATTCCAGCCAATGCATTATAAGATATGGTCAAATTCATTTCTTCTTTCTCTAGGGTTTGTTCCTGGTGTATATCATCTTCCTTTGACATTTCTAGTTCCTTTTCTTCCTCTTTTTCATAATCTATGTAAAATAATTTCTTCTTGACACACTTATGACCTTCAGTGTATTTTCTATCACAATTGTAATAAAGCCCTTTTGCACTTTTTTCTTCCAATTGTTCTGGTGTCAACCTTGTAGATTGTGGAAGGATAGGGGCAACAACACTTCCATATTTATAGTTGTGAGTGGTAGGATTCCTTGTTGGCATAATTTTGCTTTCCATTTTTCTTGCCAACATGAATGTCTTCTCCAATGAATCAGGTTCCCAAAGGCGAACCTCATGTTGTTATCCTTTAAAATCCCTATGAACACATCAACCATATGCTCCTCTGGAATATCTTTTACCCTTATAATCAATTTTTGGAAGTCCTAAATGTGCTCCATCATTGAACCCTTTTGTTTGAGATTTACTAATTGGCTAAAAAAGGTGGTGTTTTTTGTATCCTCATAATGTGCGATATCACTTCTTCCGTAAAAATTGTCCAAGTGAAAATTTGTTTACGAGAGAAAAGTCATCGATACCATACAAACTGATTTGGTTCCAAATATAAAGTTGCAATTAGTACATTTTGTTTGTTTTGCACATTATGGAGATCGAAATATGGCTCCATCTGTAATATCCATGTTACGAGATCCTTGCCATCAAACTTCATCATATCGATCTTTGGAACATGGTGGGTCTTCAATCCAACATTAGGGTCTATGAAATCATAATTAATATTTCTTTTGTTCTCATCATGATTTTTCTTTACTACCCTTTCGCCATTAGTAAGCATTTCTTATAGCAACTTTGTCAAATCTACCTTCAAATCTTCCATGTTGTCTTTAAGTTTTTCTTCTATACCATCCATCTTAGTTTCCATGCCATTCATCTTAGCTTCCATGCCATCCATCTTAGCTTTCACGCCATTTATATTAGTTTCCATGCCTTTCATTAAACCATACATCTTAGCTTTTGTTACTTTTTGTGAAAGAGAAAATTGTTGCACTTAATCTCGTAATTTTGATATATCATGTTGCACTTCTTCCTCTTCTTCATGAGTCATGGTAGAGATTTCATATTGCTTACTAGGTGTTTCCATATTTTTCTTCGAGGCATCAATTAATGATAATTATGTCTCACTGTGCCCTTTGAATCACTTCAAACTAATTTTTCAAACCAAACTTATGCAAAAAAAAAAATTAAAAACTACAGACCTTTTTTCGCTTTGTAGGAGCTCGATATTGAATTTGTTGTATCTTTGTAATTTAAGATCTCCAAGGTCTGAAATTACGTCCTATGGTATCCCTCTAAGCCCTCTTGCTAAGCCCACTATTCTAATCAATATTGGATTCTTCAAGAAAGAGTTATGTCAAATCTCCTACAATGACCTGATTATAGACTGGTTCAGTAGAACGAACTTGTATGACCTACCATGTGTCACTATTTCGACCTTCAGACCTAAAACGATACATAAAAACTACAGTTCTTCATCTTTTTGTAACTTCTTTTAAAATTTCAATCTGATGCTTAGAGAGAAAGTTATGACGATTTTCCCAATGTCACCTGTTTTGGATGTAATTCGGGAGTTTTCAAAAACCCTAACTTCCTTGGATCATATCTCCGAAAATATAGCAAGAAAATATCTGAATTCAGACCCGAGATTCATCGAGATTTCAGCTCAAATGTGTTTTAATTTTAGCTTTTGAAACATCGTCGAAAAAAATTTATAGCGAAAATGCCACGATGACTTGTTTGGAGCAGTGAAACCCTAGAATCCAAAGCTCTGATACTAAATGATATGCAACCAGCTCACAAAATAGAAAAAAAGATAGATCAACAACTTAAAAATCATCCTCTTCGAGGGGGAAACCTCCTTTACATTACACAATTGAACAATTCTTGGATGATACAAATGACAAAACCTTTTTTTCTATATATAGGAGTCTAAGGGGACACAATATAATCAAAGTCGACATAACAATAATAATATAAGGGCACAACAATAACAAAAGTGGGTTTCTATGGGGCCCAATAATAACAATATGGGGACAATAGGGGCACAACAATAACAATAAGGGCTACAATGACAATAGTAATGGAGGAATCACTAGTATTATAGGGACCTAACCTTATTCTTATGTTTAACCCAGCTAATCTCAATGAAGTTTTTGTCCAATCCACTCATAAAGTCGAGGGGAAATAATATTCATGACAATTTCTCAATTATGTCAATTCAAGTAGTGGAAGATGAGAACAATGGAAATGGTAAGGCGAAAATAATAGCTATAGTGAAGAATGAAGATGATAAGCCTTCTTCTTCACATTGCAAAAAATAAGAACATGACAATGCCAAGTGCCAGAAACTGTAGCTAGGATTAAAGCTAAAGTGGTTGACGGATAAAAACAAGAATAAACAAACCATTGCTACAATCCAATGGGATCTTGGATCAATTTCAAATTATGGAACCAAGATCATGGCCATAGGAATACAAGGTACATCTTTTGTTGTTTCTAACTCTAATACTCATACTTTAAAAGGTGAAATGATGCTTGATGAAAGGAAACAAAATGAGCTATTACATATTAGAGTCATCTCAAAACAAACAAAGATTGATATACTATTTGATAGTGGTTTGCGAGATAATCTCAATTCTAGAGAAATTGTGAATACATTGGGACTTAAAACTAAGCCTCATCCAAGACCATAACTTTTAGGATGAGTATGTGAAAATGCTAAGTTAGAAGTGTCTAAATGTAAACTCATATTTGCAACTACCTCTAAGTTCATTGATGTGGTAGAGTTAGATGTTGAACCACTTAATATTTGTGGAGTTGTTTTCAAAAGTCTTTATTTGTATGACTGGGGAGTTATCTTCTACAAGGATGGGAACAAGTACTATATAAAAAATGGTGGGATTGAGTATATTGTAAGAGCTCTATGCTAAGTTTGACTAGGCTCTTGCTACAACAAGGCAAATGAAAAGTTGGTAGATGTCAACAAGAATTTTGTATTCATATGTGTAAAAGCCAAGGATGGTGATAAATCCAAAGCTTTCTTGACTCAAGGCTTCCATACTAAGGATGATGATAAATCTAAAGCTTTCTTGAGTCAAGCCTTGCGTGTCAATACTATAACATTTACAAATTATGCAATGATTCCTCCTATTTTTTCTACTCCTACAATGCATCCTTCTACACCTATGGAAATTTCATTGACAAAGGTTGACTATGGAACTTTGTTAATGTAGTCTAGTTAGATATTTATGAGCTATCCAAATTATCGGTCGTTGAAAAGGAAGAGCCTTCGCTAGAAAAGGTTGATAGTACTTCAAGTAATTGTTGGAATATTTTTTCCAATTTTATAGTGAAACAACTAAAATGTTTGGCACTTTTTTTGTGCATAAAATGACAAATGAATTAACAATTACAAAACCCAGGTTGAATTGTTGCCTAACATTTGTTATGTTGCGTCAACGATACGCATATAAGTGGTTTTATAATACCATTTACTATTTTTCAAGTCAAAACGTGAACAATCAAATTGAGATCCTTAGGAAAGTTATGGATTTCCTAGCGTCTAAATTCTAAAAGCTAGAAGAAGACAATGTTAGGTCCAAGTACTATGCTATTGTTCTTTATTACAAAGCATGTGCCAAATTTTGTGGTAGCATTGGAATATTCTTTGCTTATGAATTGTTGAACAATCTTTATATATTTCCTATTTATGAACATGGTGGCAATCTTGATGAGTATGCATCATTTAAGAGGCTTGTATCACTATGGATGGATACCAAACAAGTGAATAAGTGATATCCTCACTTTCTAAATGAAATAAAACTTTTGATGGTCTAAAAGCTTCCTAGTGACGAGGATTGATCCAGGGGAATTCCTACAACCAATCCAATTATATGGTCTCAAAACCTTATAAAAATGTTTTCATGTCGGCAAGCTCATCAAGAGCTTCCTAATGCAATTTGAATGGGATTAAATAGGCATTGTATGCAAAAATTATGGCCTATGGAAGTTGAAGACAAACAAAACATAATGTTGCCACGTGGACCAATCACAAGTTGACACATGAACCAATGGTAATCTAAAACATGGACCAATGACACGCTAACAAATGGACCAATCTAAGGCTAACAAGTGGATCAATGAGAAAGTAACACTTTGTTGCATAGATATGACATAACAAAATATAATTTAATTCAAAATAATATTAAATATTCCTACCACCTAACATGGGTACATGCCGGACAAAGCTTGAACCAAATCATGACCTAACACAACGTCAAAGCAAATGATGCCAATAAGTCAAATAAAAGTTTTTAGTAAGTTTTTAGTATTATAATATTGATACTTAAAGTTTCGTTTGTGCCAATGGAATACATTATCCACATACTTAATGTTTGGGCCAAAGTTCATGCCATGAATAAATTATGGGATATATTGTCCCAATGTAATAGAATGAAAAAGGATGTAATAGAATGAAAAAAGATTTAACAGTACTTTATATGAAAAATAGGTAAGATAGGTTTTTTAGTGGGAAGTGGCTAAAGAGGGTCGTCATACTAGCGCCATTGTCCTCCATCATGACCTTAAAAGATTATTTTGCGCATTGGAGACCATTATTTAATGTAAAGAAAACATTTTGATGTATTTTTCCTCCTTTTTTATGGATTTGTTCTACTTTAGAAGCAAACCCAAAGACGTAGCTTAACAGAGGTGAACTCAATTAACAAATTTATGAAGTATTGTCTATGTTTTATTGCTTTTCTTCTAATTTCAATCATTTAAATTGGTTATTTAACTTTATTATCTCATTTTTTTTAATTACAAGAAATTTGAGAAGCTTGTATAAGAATTCCAATCTCTAACAAAGCAATTTTAGCACTAATTTCATATTATTATGGTTGTCTTTATCCCCTGTCACAAGCTATCATCTGTAAATTTTCAGCCTTGACTATGTATCTATCCAATAACCGACATGCCCTTTGTTCCTCAACTCATTGCATTCTATTTACACATCCTCTCATGCAGATTATTATGACACATCCCATCTCTTGCAGTTTTCTCTGTCAAAAATAGAAACTATTAGGACCATGCTCAAACAACTTCACTTCTCTCTATTACCAATGTGTGATGTCATTGCTACCCAAAAAATAAAGCTCAATTTGGTGTTATACTGCACCTGAAATGCAATGTATCCTACCCAACCTTACAACTTTGACTTACTATGCCGTGCATGTTTCTCCACTCCAAGATACGCTTTAACAATTATTGCTTTGCAAAATTATAAATATTAATGAAAGTAATAAAACATATCTCTCAAACATGATGACCTGAACGTTTAACAAGAAAACCTCAAGGTTGGCTTCCACCAATCTCTAACTTCTTGTGTGCAATGTCAGCTTGATGTGTGACTACAACACCTCATTGCCTTCTCAGATCACATCAATTTCTCAACTTCTTCCTCTGCTTTCTTGGCTTCCCTTTCACCATGGGTCAGATATGATGTCTAACTCTACACACCAAATAACGTATACAAAAATACACATAATAACACTAGTAGTCTAAGGAGGTGATCTTTTGGCCTGAAAAGCAATGAAAATTCCAACACAATTTTGGCAAAATCGGCAGAAATTTCTGGAAATCTAGGTTACAAATGACAAGCTTCAGGATTATAGGTGCCCTGGGGATTCTTGATGGTGTTGGATCCATTTCCACCATCAAAAAATGATTCGAACACTCCTACAGTCAGATTTCTTGAAAAAAATCTCGCCATATTTGAACAAGAAATTCACCCTCTGGGCACAATTGTCGCCTCGTTAAACTATGCCATAATAATAAGATAATAGATTGTTCGATCATTGAGTGAAACTTTGGAGTGCCTTACACAACCCTCAAATACCAAATATTTTAATAATTACATTAATTAACTCGTGATTATGTCACTTTATTAGAAAGTCTAAGTGGTTTGTACCTGCCTAGAGTACTAAAATAACCAAAGTATGTGCAATTCCTAATTATGAATCTTATACTTAACATCTCTCTCACACACCAAAATATCCAGTGGTAATTACATTAAACAAATCCTTGAGTATGCCAAATGTTACGAAATGTAAATATTTGGGATTTTTTTTCGTTCAGAAAGTTCTTTAAAACATCATGGCTAATAGTCTGCTAAAACACTGTGTCTAAGACGATTCTCCGTTTAAAACTGAAATGACAAATACAGCCACCCATATACATGACTGCATAGAGACCTGTATCATTAAACTTACATATGTGCACAAGCAGCATAAAGAAGAGAGAAGTTTACCTTAGAATGTTTGATGCTTCAGTGTTTTCACATAAAACAATCACTTTTACATCTCCACAAATTTATAGTAAGATTTTGCCATGCATTTTAATACCCGTATTTGACTTTATGTTAGAAGAATTTTTTGGCACCTATGCCATTTCTAAGCAACGCTTTGAAAATCTCTTGCTCGACTTGACTTTGATATCATACATTGATGAAACACCCTTGTCAAGCAACTCATGTTTTCGATGATGGTTGTTGCATGAAAATAGTATAATATGCTCTCTATGAAAGTTGATTAGTGCTAATATGCAGCTGAATTTGCACCATTAATTGACATAACCAGTTTAATATACTTCTCAATATTATTTACTGAGACATACCAGTATATGTTCCAGCTGTGAGTTCTTATTTCTAATAAACACGTTGTGAAATCTAATGTCTGAAATTTTTCCTGACTTGCATTAATCAATGGACTTACAATATTAAAAGTCCAATTAAGATTGCAGAAGCTAGGAATTTGAATTAGAGTTTAGGGTTCACAGTAGCTCTTGATCCAACTTGATATTGTCACTATCCTTAGAGAAGAAGAACAGAGGAATTAAGGGGCAATACCTTCAAATATTCAGAATACATAATCAGCAACTTTAATCCAAAGGATTCAGGATAAGATATTGCCGGGGACCAGGGACTGTTAAATACAAAATTCTGCCAAATGCAAGTACGCTTTATGAAGCTACTTGTCAATAAATGACAAAAATTAGATGAACAGTTTATGTGTGATTTCAAAATAAATCAATGAGTTGTCTCCACAACATCAATAATTATTCTGTTTAAACTTTCTCCCAACACGTGTCTTGAGAACATTTTCTCGACATGCTCCCTTGCTTCCCTGCCCATATTTTCTGCCTTTTGTGGATCTTTAAGAAGCATTAACATGGCAGAAGAAAAGTTTTGTGCGGTAGGCTCACACACAAACCCAGTGACATCATGTTTAATGCTCTCTAGAGGACCACCACTGTTGCAAGTAATAACTGGTTTTTGAGCTGCCATGGCTTCGAGGGGAACAATGCCGAAGTGCTCATCCTGCAAAGAAAAGTCCTTGAGCATACTTTTTAACAGACTAATTTATTTTAATACAATACAAAAGCAGACATGAAATCTACGAGAAAATTTGAATACTGAAAAGTATAGTAAAACATATATCATGCCCCAAAGAAGTCAGCATTTAAACTTTCAAGTTGAGCTAACCAAGTAAAAACAACTTCAATGGAAATGTAAAAGAAGGCATATTCTGTATATGAGATAGTTAAAAGCCTGTGTAACATCGGTTGAAAATTTCACCTTAGGAGTGTAAACAACACACAGACACTCTGACAGTAAGGCATCTCTCTGCGCTGTTGAACATGAAGGTAAGAAAACTACTTTGTCAGAAACCCCTTCCCTTGATGCTGTGTCTTTCAATTCTTCGAGATACTCTCTGTTTTCTTTCAGACGTTTGTCAAAGCCTCCTGCATTTGAACAGAAAAGGTATCAGAAATTCCAGTCTTGAGAAAAGTTCAGAAAAAGTAATCCTACTTCATTCATATTTCAAGGGCCTTTATACTCGTTGCAAACTATACACGATACTCGCAGAGAGAAGTTATATGATACATTCATCAACGTGACATAATCAATACATAATCATGACTCATCGGGGAGACATAAGTTACACAACCAACATTACATAACCATAAAAAATATCTCAGTTAATTAATCACTCAAGTCAATTCATTAGATACTCCTAAGCACCAAGTATGATGAATAATAATATGATCATTATCAAAACATAAACTCTATCCCCTGGTTGTATGGAAAACAAATGCTTGTCCCAAAACGCTACAAACTTAGCTAGACTGAGTATGTTGTAAAAGATGACAAGACCACCTATGAATAGTGCAACCAATTTTCCATTCTATTGTCCACCTAAATGTGATGATATAGAAATTAGCCTAAATTCCATTTACTTTGGTGCATTTGGACTCGTGAAATAAATATCTGGGTCATTTTTTGAAACCAAATGGATACTGTAAAAAGGATTGGCAGTGGCTCATAGGCAAAACTGAATCAATCATAAATTTCTGGTGCGATAAGTGGCTCTCCAGAGGTGGGAGATTAATCCTGGTTAACTCTGTAGTTGAAGCCATTCTGTTATTGGCATCTATTGGCTCATATACAAAAAAGGGGTGCTGGAAAGGGTTGGAAGGACTTCTTTCAACTTTTTATGTAAAGAGAAGTCAGAATCAAGAGTTGCCATCTTGTAAAATGGCAGGCCGTAGCACAGCCAAAAGACAGAAGCTGGGGACTCAAATCAATACATCTTTTTCGTACAGCCCTCGCTGCAAAAATCCTTTGGAATCTTATACAAAAGGAGAACCTCTGAAAAAGAATTGTGGTACAAAAGTATATTGCCCCAGAAAAACTGTTGGACTGGACCAGGAGAGAAAGGAAACATATTAGGGGTATTTCTAATCATTGGAAAGCCCTGGTATTGGCTTTTCCAATCATTGGTAAGCATCTTGCCTGGTGGGTCGGGAATGATAAGCAGGTCAGTGTTGGTGCTGATGCTATCATGGGGCATGAACTTTTTCTTCCTGAAGATAGGATTAATTACTTTCATGACAGAGGGATATTTACTTCAGATCAAGTGGATCAGGTGGTGGATGCACATACAACAGATATATGGCAGCAGTGGTGGCAAATCTCCCGAAATTCGGTTACTGAAGATGATTTTGCAACCAGCTGGGACAGATACTTGGAGGAACTTAAGATAGGACATGTCAGGATAAGAAAGTCAGATGATGAATTGGGACAGTCGATGAACAAGATTGGAGGTAAAAATACAACCAAGCTAGGCTATATAGCTCTAAGGTTTGATGCACATCAAGAAAAAAAGAGGTGGTATTCAAAGATCTGGAAAGTTAGGATACCTGATAACACTATTGTCCACGTATGGTTGGCCTTCAATAATCGGGTTTTGACCTGGGAACTCCTACAAAAAGGAAAAACCCGAGAACCAAAAACCTGTGTATAAGGCAGGAATAGTGATGAATCATGAAACTAATACACATTTTTTTGTCCTTCCAATATTCAGTTCTGGACAAATATCACTCAGTGGTTGCACCTGGATGATTTGTGGAATGGAGACAACATTTATTCTTGTTTACTTATCTGGTTACAAATACAGGAGTTTAAGCAATTAAGGTTTGATGATCAACCCCTTTTCTCATTTTTGGGGCATTTGGTCAGCACACAATGGACTATCATTTGAGGACAGATGGGTACCTACCTTTCAAGTTACTGCCCAGGTAATCTCCTGTTTAGCAATCTGAAAAAAACACTGTAACCAGAGGGGCAAGGCACATTGGAAAACTGGTGATTCGCAAAACTTCTCCTTGGGGATTTTTTGATGATGTCTGCCAAGGGCAAGAGAACATCTGTGGATTGGGAGGCCTATTATATATTTTAGAAAAATATTTTATCAGGTTTAAGGCAAATATGGGGAGTAGATACGGTAATAGACCAGAATTTACAGCTCTCAGATCATTAATAATGTTAGCTCTGTCCCAAGGTTGCACGAAACGGGGAAACAGGTACGAGTTTCCAAAACGGGAAGCGATACGAAATGCGACCTCCCCAAATTTTGGAAACGGGGAAACGCGAATATATAGTATATATAAATATTAGGAATTTAAGAAAATGTGCAATCAAAAAGCATAATGACAAATCTAATTATACATTATGATAAAATTGTCAATTGTCAATTGCAATGCATAAAGATAGTCCCAACATTTAATCACATTACTCATGATGTCACATAATGAAAATAGAAAATCCAAATCAGCCACGAGAATTTCTAATTTCTTGTCCTCGTGCTTGATTGGGTCTCCTCCTACATAGTCGAATGACCTTAGTGCTCTTGATTAAATACAAGTTTCATACCCTAGTACCCTACATGCTCTTAATTATTGGGAGTCTCCCCTGCATAGAGGGCTTAGTTCTCTTGATTAAATACAAGTTCCATACCCTAGTACATGATAAAATCCACTGGAAACATTTCAATCCCCCCAATCCTGAAATCCTGAAAAACAAGCAAGTCTATTGGATTTTGAGTGAGATCTAAAATTCTACTTTCTCCATATGAAATCCAATGAGGGTGAAACCACTCTCAAACATCCTGAGTCATTTCATGGTAATGTTAAAAATTTAAGTAAAAGTGATATTCTAAAATGGAATATCACTTTTACTTTAAGAATTTAACATTACCATGAACTGCATATGCCTCAAACTTCCTGATGAACTGCATATCAACACTAGGGAAAAAGTTCACTTTTATAACTTTAGACAAGCATCTAGAAGCAACTAGAAGGCATTAGAAAAACCTAATAATAAATTAGAAAGTAAATTAACAAAAAAAAAAAAAAAAAAACACAAGTTACAAGCTGAAACGTGCGTCGTATGGCCGTGAAACGCATTTCCGGCCGTATTGGCCACGTTTCCGCATAGTGAAACATGCCAGTACGGCCGAAAACGCGTTTCACAGCCGTACCACACACATTTCAGGGTTTCGTTTCCGTTTCTGTACGAAAACGGCCTCCTACCCTTCGTTTCCTGCAACTTAGCTCTGTCCAGAGAAGTTCAAAGATTTCAAGTATTTGGTGATTCCCCATTAGTTATTAAGTGGATAAAAGGCCAGCCCTTGAAGATTCAGATTTTAAGGCAAATATGAGTAATAGATCCAAGGATAGAGCAGAATTTATGTCTCTCAGATCCTTAATGACGTTAGTTCTGTCCAGAGGACCTTCAAAAAATTTAATTCCCTATTAGTTATTAGGTGGACACTACAGGAAGAAATGCTACATGATGTGAATCTTCGAGGGATGACCTTACAACTACTGGAAAATTCTACTCAGTTTGACCTAATTACTTTCACACATCTTTAGGGAATGGGACACTAAATCTGATACTCTGTTCAACCATGGCATTCTTCAAGATCTAGGGTTTTTATGGTCAGGTGAATTATGAAGGGGTCTCCTCTGAGACTCAATAGAACTATAACTATCTTTTTATTTACTTCTACAATGGTACAGGACCTTGTCCTTGTTAAAGAAAGTCATATTTTGTGATGAACCATTGGACAAATGTAATATGTAAGTCTACATAATAGGAGCTGGTAAGGAGGTTTGTAATGGAACAGATTAAAGATGGCTAGTTGATGGTCCTTTACAGTGTTTTATTCTTTGTAATCATAAATATATATGTCTCTGTTCTGTGACAGTGTTGCAGGAACCATCCGCCCCATCCCCCTCCTCCCCACCATATGATTCTGACCCTGGAACCACGCTCTAAGTGGGAGTGCTCAAAGAGTGCCCTCAACAGCATGTTCCCAAAATATGGGAGCACACCCCAAACATTATAGGCATGCTCCTTGCCAATTTGAGAGCATAAAGTTCCTAGGTGTTGAAATTTGTAGCTATGGTCGGTCTTCATAACATTTGCAGTATCGAAAAATGATTTGTATTTGCAAAAGAAAATTATATGAAGCATGTTCTTCATGCTCGCAAGAAAAAGATTTATTTTGTATCCAAAAGAAATATATTATAAAGCTCATCAAAGAGCAGGAAAATGAAATTTTTGAATTTCAAATTTTACCTCCACAAAGACCATGTTAGCCCACAAAGTGACAAGTTGGCCTGCTTAAGGGACGTGCCCCTTCGCATGGACAAACTACTATAAATAGAGGCAATTCGTCTCCATCAAGGACAAACTTTGTATGATCTTTTTCTGAGGCACAAGTGCGAATTTTCTAAGGCACAAGTGCGAATTTTCTTAGGCACCTGACACCCTGAGGCACAGTTCTGAGGTAAAGGGCCAAGACCTTGAGGCACAGTTCTGAGGTAAAGGGCCAAGACCCTGAGGCACAGTTCTGAGGTAAAGGGCCAAGACCCTAAGGCACAGATCTGAGGTAGAAGGGTGAGCTTTCTGAGGAATATGTTCTGTGGCACCTTGTGCATGTTCTGTGGTAGATTTGCAGGACACTTTTAGCCTCTCTTGGAGACCTTGTTGCAGAGAACCTTGTGGACAGAACTGTAAAAGTGTTAATTTTAGATAACAATGGTACGTTCTATGCTTAAGAGCAATTTACTTCAATTTTTTTATTAGCCCAATATCAATTTCCAGATTAGCAATCACATTAACATGACAGTAAATGCAGATAGAACATAAATAAAACAGCAGAAGACAAGCCAAGACAAAAGGACACAAGATATGGCGCCAGCTAGGGACAAACCCCAATGTGGGGAAACCCTTTAATCAATTCTTCTTATTATTTTTCAAAAGTTCAGCAGAGACAGAGAGTACAATATGCAATATTCACTTGCCCAATCTAAGTGAAATCTATCCAAACAAACAGCAGCCACAAAAAGCCCTAACCAGAAAGTCAACGCTGGTCAAATAGGGCAGAATTCTTCCTCCAAATCAGCGTGGTCAAACCCAGTCAACTCGACCTCCAGCAGTCATCCAAATCAGCCCAAAACAGTTCCGAAAAACTCAGTCAAACTTGGTCAAAGCAGGTCAACGCTGCAGTCAAACCCTTCTATAGTGAATGCTGATCAAACAGTACAGATTGTCTCGATTTTTGTGCCCGGAAATGCAGCCTGCCCAAACAAAATTTTCCCTAACAAAAATGCAATCAAACAGGGCAACGCCCAAAAAAAAAATGACTATCTTCTTCTCTGCATGTGTGGAGTGGCTGCCCAGAAATCCGTACCCAATCATGTGAGGAGAGAGAGATGTGTGAGAAGTTGAGTGATCCAAATGAGGAAGAGGCTCCTATTTATATGCAACATTGAAGATGAATAGATGTGACTGGTGGGCTTCTAAGCCTACATTAGTTTGTTGGCCGACCTTGACAATTTGTCCATTAACAAAATAAATTCATAATTCCATTTGTACATGTCAGAATGAGATGATCTTTAGATCAATCCTACACCTCTTGGAGAGAGGAATCCAATAAAAATATCATCTGCATCATATGAGTTGTCCAAGGTGGAGTTTGGCCCTAGTTGCCAAATTTAGCACTCCCTCTCAACTAGGAAGAACTCCACCTGCCAAATCATCTGACAATCAATGCCATCCTTGTCACCCCTGCTCTGCTCTGTTGAACCATAAAGAAATAATGAAGAAGAAATGATCGAGAATGTATCATACCATTCTCCACTGACCCGAAGTCAGTCTCCAATAATCGAGAGTGTGTCATACAACTCTCCATTGACCGGAAGTCAGTCTCCATTGATCCCAAATCAATATCAAACATCCTAGCATAGGGAGTACAGTAGTACACGATGCATCCATTGGAAGTACTATGGTCCCAAAATCATTTCCCTACTCATTGGCCAGATGAAAGGTACTTCCCATGAGTCCCAGACTGCATGGGTAGGATGTACCGGCAGGAGAAGGTGAACCACTCATCCTGCTCATATGCGATAGGAGAAGGTGAACCACTCATCCTATGCATATCTCAACATGGGGTATCACAGGGGAAGGTGAACCACTCACCCTGTACATTGCGCACCACTAGGGGAAGGTGAACCACTCACCCTATGGTCGCTCATCGCTCCAAGAAGTACCCGAAGCCCCCCAGAGCTCCCAGAGCTCACATCCATCTCATACGGGACCCTAATAAGAGGATCTCTCCACAACTCCAAGTCGTTCACGGAAGGTTAAGAATTTGACCTTCCTCAAGGGCTTCGTAAGAATGCCTGCAACCTGATCATCAGTCCCAATATGAAGGAGCCTTATTGCTCCTCGTTGTACCATATCCCGGATAAAGTGGTACCTGATATCAATATGCTTGGAGCGGTCATGAAACACAGGATTCTCAGAAAGACGAATCCCACTTGCTTGTCCCAATAGATCACGGTGGTATCCAACACATGTCCAAACAGCTCACTAAAGAGCTTCCTCAACCAAACAGCTTCATAGGAGGCCATACTAGCAGCAATGTATTCAACCTCAGCAGTGCTCAAAGCAACCGACTTTTTCTTCATGCTCATCCAGGATATCGAAGCAGAACCTAGAGAGAAGCAACATCCAGATGTGCTCTTACGATCCACCACACTGCCAACCCAGTCAGCGTCAAAATAACCATGGAGCATCACATTCACGGCAGTGTATCTCAGTCCATACGTGATTGTGCCCTGGAGATATCTCAAGAGATTCTTGGCAGCAATCCAGTGTATGTGATGAGGCTCAACCATAAACTAACTCAATGTGTTCAGTGCAAAACATATGTCCGGACGGGAGTTCACCAAGAACATCAGGGCCCCCATGAGTTGATGATACTCAGAAGGATTTCCAAAATAGGGCCCAGCAACACTTCCACATAACTTATTGAAATTAAGTTCCATCGAAGTAGTCACGGACTTGTAGTCCACCATCCCAAATCTTTCAAGTAGCTTCATGATGTATTTTCCTTGAGAAAGGAAAATCTCACCTGGCTTTTGCCAGACCTCCAACCCTAGGAAGTAATGCATCAATCCTAGGTCCTTCATCTCAAATTTGGAAGCCAACACTCCCTCTTACATTGATGAATAAGAGGGTTTGCACCTGTTAGAAAGAGATCGTCCACATAAAGTACCAAGATGAGAGGTCTATCATTCTCAACCTTGAAATAAAGGTTTGGATTAGCTTCACTTCTCGTAAATCCCAACTTCATCAAATAGTTATCGATCCTCTCATACCAAGCTCAGGGAGCTTGCTTCAACCCATAGAGGGTTTTCTTCAACCTACATGCATGTGTCTGACGATTTTGAACTTCGAACCCCTCAAGTTGTTCTACATAGACTTCCTCCTTAATTGAACCATGTAAGAAGGCGATCTTGACATCTGTCTGATGTGGATTCCATCCTTGTGAAGCAGCAAAGGCTATAATCGAACGGATGGTGGTATATTAGGCAACAGGTGCAAATATCTCATCGTAGTCCACACCTTCCTTTTGAGAGAAGCCTCGAGCAACAAATCTAACCTTGAACTTTTCAGCACTTCCATCAGCTCCATGCTTGATCTTGTAGAGCCATTTCGAGGTGACAACAGATTTGTCCTTGGGTCTAGGGACCACATCCCAAACATCATTCTTCATAATCGACTCATACTCTTCGTTCATAGCATCCTTCCAAACTTGGTGCTTCACAGCTTCGAATGTGCAAGGCTCAGATTGAACAATGGTGCTCATGGAAGTTAAGTACCCTTGGTACCTATTCGGCTTCTTACTTTCACGAAATGTCCCCCTAGGTGCAACATGTCTCTCGGCATCTTCGAGAGTTTCCCTAAGCCATGAGGGTCTCCTTTTTGAGGAGGGCTCATGACGAGGTGGATCAATGGGATCCATTGGTCCTTCAGCATCGAGCATTGGCTCATCCTGCAGTTCTCCCTGCTTTCCTAAACCTGCTTCTTTGTCCTTCCTCGGAATAGGAAGGTTACTAATCTTCCCAAGTGCAGCATCCTCATCAAAGGTGACATCATGACTTATCTCCACTTCTCTTTGACCAAGCACATAGATTCTATATGCCTTAGAAGTTTCATTGTAGCCCACAATTGTTCATTTCTTCCTAGAAGCATCCAATTTGCTTCTTCTTTTCTTTCGGCACATGAAATATACGGAGCTACCAAAAATTCTGAAGTGAGAAACATCAAGTTTCTTACCAGTGAAAACTTCTTTGGGAGATTTGGAGTCCAACGTTTGATGAGGGCATCTATTTTGAACGTACACGGTAGTGTTGGCAGCTTCGGCCCATAAGAACTTCGAAAGCCTTTGATCATGAAGCATGGAACGAGTGGCTTCTACGACAAAACGATTCTTTCTTTCAGCAACACCATTTTGCTCAGGAGTATATGCGGTAGTAGTCTCCCTCTTAATGCCAGCTTCTCTACAATAGTTATTGAACTCATTTGATTCATATTCGGTTTGATTATCGGTCCTCAATATTTTGATCTTCTTCCCGGTTTGATTTTCAACCAAAGCTTTGAAAGAATGAAACCATGAGAATACTTCGTCCTTCTTCAAGAAATATATCCAAGTTTTGCAAGAGAAATCATCCATAAAGATAGCATAATATAAATATCCTCCCAAAGAGTTCATGGGCATCATACCAGATAGATCAGAATGAACCAATTGCAATATGTCAGTAGTCTTGCTATCACTAGAGGGGAATGGTCCCCTTGTATGCTTTCCTTTGGCACACCCCTGACAAACACCTTCATGTTCTACTTTGAATTCAGGCATACCTGTCACCATCTTCCTCACATCGGGTAGAGCCTTATAATGTAGATGGGTAAACCTCCGGTGCCATAATTCAAATTGAAGAGATGTGTCGCAAGCAATGTTGCACGAAGTGAGGACGAAGTGGGGACATTTTTTGGAAGCGGGGACGCGGAAGCGTCATTTTCCAAAAATCTAGGAAGCAAAGCGTCTGCTATATATATAATATATATATATATATATATATATATATATATAATATATTTTTTTGCATTTATACTCAAAACAACATCCAAATACCAAATTAGTTGTACAAGACCATGAAAACATGAATATTTTTGCATAAACCAAGATAGATATAGCATCCATTGTACATTAATGATTAATTATTCAAGCATCAACCATTTAGATGCATCAACCATCTAGAATCTAGATTGTCTAGCCTTTGCCTCTACCTCGAATGTCTAGGGATATTAGTCAACATTGCCCAATTTTGATCAAACTACCTAATTCAAGACTTAAAATATGGTAGAAAAAGCTTAACATGCTTGATCGATGATTTTGACTTGATTGAAAGGTAATTTTTGCTAAGGGTGTGACAAAGGAGTTCAAAAATTAACACCACCAACACTAGGGTACATATAGGGCTTGGTGCTCTTGATTAAATGCTAATCGCATGTCTTCATACTTGATATAATCTAATGAAATGCCACAATCCCATTGATCCTGAAATCCTGAAAACTGTTAAGTCTGCAGAATTTTGAATAGGATATGAAATTCTATTTTCTCCATATGAAGTCCAATGAGGCTGGAACCACTCTCAAACATCCTGAGTCATTTCATGGTAATGTTAACAATTTAAGCAAAAGAATGAAAATGAAAAATAAAGAAGAATGTCACTTTTACTTTAAGAATTTAACATTACCATGAGGGAGCATCTGCAATATTTATATTTTTTTTATATTTTTGCCTTCATTCCTCACCCTAACCCAAGGTGGACCCACAAGAATCATACGGAACCATAGGGAAAGTGTACGCTTTGCTCTCCGAAGCGTCACGCTTCGTATGGCCGAAGCGTCGTACAAAGCGCGCTTTGGAGATTCAGAAGCACGCTTCGAAGGAAAGCTTCGGAAATTTCCAGGAAGCGTCCAAAACAGGCGGAAGCGCGCTTCCGAATTTTGGAATCGCGCTTTCGGGGACGCTTCCTGGACGCATCCGCATGGGATGCGCTTCGGGCCTTAGAACCAAGGGGGGACGCTTCTTGCAACATTGGTCACAAGACATAGCTCCCAATGGACTTCCTCCAACTTGATATACGCTATCAACCCTAAATCCAAGTGTAAATACATCTTTGAAATTTTTATTCCATACACGTACCTTTCCATTGATGAATGCCACCTTGAATCCTTATTGCCGAGATAGATATCAGGTTCTTCTTTAGATCAGGTACATATAGTACTTCTTGTAGATTAATGGTGTTACCTTGATTTAATTGAAGAGTAACATTCCCAACTCCCTTCACGAGATAGGTGGCATTGTCTCCAAGGATAATTTCCAAATTTGTATCATTTTCAATCAAATTTGAAAGAGCTCCCTTATACCCAGTGAAGTGCTTTGAGCCACCACTATCAATCAACCAATTTTCAAAGGTGTCCGGCGGAGATGCAGTAGAGAGGGCAGATATAAGATAATAAAAAAAATTGCTTGTTATTAATGACATTAGATTCATCATACCTGGAGTTTCTTGATCTTTTGGGAGGGTAGCCATTTCCATGTTGAGTAGCGAGAGCATTCCTTTTTCCTCGGTTGTTGAATCTGCCATTCCTTTGATTGTTGTTGCCCCTGAAATTGTTGTTGTTGTGGTTGTCATCATAATGAGGTGTATCGCTTCTATTGGGACACTCCCTAGCATAGTGGCCAAACTTGTTGCAAATGAAGCATCTTCCTTTCCTTCCATTCTTGAAACTCGGTCTTCCTTGACATTGCTTCTTTGAACCTGCATTGTTCTTCATTTTAGCATGAGCAGAGAATGTAGTAGGTTCATTCCTATTTGAAGGCATATCTAGTTCCATCATCCTTGTTTCTTATTGAGAACATCTAGTTAGCAATTCTTCAAAACCTGGAATCATGTCGTTGTTAAGAATAGTAGTGTTAAACATGTGCCATTCATGAGGGAGTCCTCCAAGGGCAATGAGAGTGAGCTCCCTATCAGCAATAACTTCTCCAATCGAAAGAAGATCATTTTTTATCTTAGTAATCCTCATGAAGTAGGATTGAATGTCTTCACCTCTTCCCTTCTTTATATCCTTCAGCTTGGTTTTGAGAAAGAGAGCTTTGTTTGCATTGCTAGTTTTGAACATGCCAACCAACCTATCATATATCTCCTTTGATGTGTTCAAATCGAAAACGTAAGCAATTAAACGCTTATGAATAGAATCCCTGATGATCTTCTTTGCTTTGACTTCACCCTTCTTGTATTTTGTCTTAGCAACAGCCAGCGCTTTAGAAGGAGGTTCAGAAATCTTTCCCTGCACATAGTCCATAACATCTTGTTCTTCAAAGTCAAATCAAGAGGCATCTTCCATGCATGATAATCAGACTTATCATGAAGCTTGTGATCAGATTTGAAGTAGGATGTGCAGGCCATTTACTCTTGTCATTGTCCAATAAATCTCAGTGATTTTTCTTTTCACTCTTGCTTGGGCATTGTCTTCACCTCAGCTCTAATACCATGTTAATTTTAGATAACAATGGTATGTTCTATGCTTAAGAGCAATTTACTTCAATTTTCTTATTAGCCCAATATCAATTTCCATATTAGCAATCACATTAACATGACAGTAAATGCAGGATAGAACATAAATAAAACAGTAGAAGACAAACCAAGACAAGAGGACACAAAATATGGTGCCACCCAGGGAAAAACCCCAATGTGGGGAAACCCTTTGATCAATTATTCTTATTATTTTTCAAAAATTCAGTAGAGAGAGGGAGTATAATATGTAATATTCACTTGCCCAATCTAAGTGAAATCTGTCCAAACAAACAACAGCCATAGAAAGCCCTAACCAGAAAGTCAACGTTGGTCAAACAGGGCAGAATTCTTCCTCCAAATCAACTCGGTCAAACCCAGTCAACTCGGCCTCCAACGGTCATCTGAATCAGCCCAAAACAATTCCGAAAAACTCAGTCAAACTGTAGGAATTTACAAGGTAAGTTCCTTGGATAAAACACCAAAGGACACCGCTCACAAACATATCACAAATTATTACACCAGTATTCTTGATGTGGTTAAAACCCTCAAAGAAGAAAACAGTCCACGCCCTAAGCCAACACAGCGACTTCAAGCAATACATTAATGTAAAAAAAAAAATACATAAGCTTCTCTCATGAACAGTCACCTAACAAATGACCCTCCATGCTCTTTACATAGAGATCATTAACCAATCGGGTGTTAAGCCACGGATCAAGTGTCGGTAATACCGAGGATAGAACATATCCTGACTGTCAGATTGTAAGTTATAAAAAGTACATACTAAAGAAACACACTTTATCTAACTATACACTAGACCAAGTTATACTTAATTATTTCCTATGTGTTGGAATATCCTAACATCCCCCCTTAAGAACAACTTGGGATAAGATTGAAGGATGTACAAAGATGACACAATAGGAGAAGGAAGGAGGCATTAGAGCCTATCCCCCCTTAGTGACAACTTCTTGAACTCCAACCATAAATCGAAGTTTAGTAAACTTTGCCGATGTGAGAGCCTTTGTAAAGATGCCTGCAACTTGATCATTCGTTGAACAATATTACACTTCAAGAATATGGTCATGAATGAGCTTTCTGATAAAGTGCATGTGTAGTTCAATGTGTTTGTTGCGTTGATGTTGGACCAGATCTTTGCATAGTTGAATGGCACTTTGATTATCACACCAGAGTGTAGTCAGATGTTGTTGTTGAAAACCAAACTCTAACAGGATCTGACAAAGCCACAAGGCTTCCTTACTAGCTTCAATGGCACCACGATACTCTGCTTTTGCTGAAGAAAGAGAAATGGCACTGTGTTTCTTGCAAGCCCATGTAATAAGTCCAGAACCAAGAGTGAAGACATAACCTGCAGTAGACATCTGATCATCAAGATCACCAGCCCAATCAGAATCAGTGAAACCAACCAAAATAGGAAATGCTTCTGCATTGTAATGAATCCCAAACTGAACTGTACCTCGAACATAACGAAGTATTCTTTTAGTTGTTTTCCAATGACTTTCATGTGGGTTTTGCATAAACCGAGCAACAAGGCCAACAGCAAAGGAAAGATCAGGACGGGTATGGGTCAGATACAAAATTTTTCCAACAAGCTAACAGTATTGGATAGAATCAACTTCAGGGGAAGTAGAAGTGACTGAAAGTTTGGCTCCAGACTGAAAGTTTGTCTCACAATCTTCCATGTGAAAGTGGGGTAGAAGATCACAGGCATACTTGGACTGGGAAAGGGAAATACCTTATTTGGATTGCAAGACTTGAAGACCAAGAAAATAATGCAAGTGTCCTAAGTCTTTCATTTCAAACTACTTTTTAAGGTTGGACTTCACATGGTTTATAAGGTTGGGATCACTACCAGTAAGGATAAGATCATCAACATAAAGAACAAGAATAATAAGAGACTTACCCACTTTCTTGGTGTAGACAATATTGTTAGAATGAGACCTAAAAAAGCCAATATCTAAAAGAAAGCTATCCATTTTGGCATACCAAGCCCAAGGGGCTTGCTTGAGACCATGAAGGGATTTCTTAAGCCAACATACAAGGCTGGAGTCTGTTTGTATAAAGCCAGGAGGTTGTTCCATATATATTTCTTCATGCAAGTCCCCATGTAAGAAGGCGGATTTAACATCCATCTGATGGACTTCCCATTTGAAAGAGGCAGCAAGGGAAAGAACAAGGCTGATAGATTTCATTTTGGCAATAGGAGAGAAGGTTTTAGTATAGTCAATGCCTTCAACTTGTGAAAAACCCTTAGTAACAAGACGAGCTTTATGTTTATCAACTTTTCCATTTGGTCCAAACTTGGTTCTGTAAACCCATTTGCATCTAACAAGTTTTCGTCCCTTTGGAAGAGGAATAAGGTCCCATGTATCATTTGCCAATAATGAACGATATTCTTCATTCATAGTTGTGTCCCAATCTGGATGGCCTGAAGCTTCTACAAAGGTGTCGGGATCATAATTCGCTAAATCTTGAGACATTAAAGAAGAGGCTTTATCGAACTAAGAACGTGTACGATGTTGATCTATAGGATCACCTGCAAGAGCACTTGTTGCATCCCGAGTAGCGCAGACCCATTTTGGAAGCTGAGGAGCTGAAGGAGGATCCCGAGAAGGTGGGGGAGGATTATCATCCTCGATGTCATCATCTGAAGGAGGAATATTTTCAAAAGTAGAATGGATAGAAAGAGGTGGCACATTCGTCGAACTAGGCTCATATGCCGATATATTTTCAGCAAACTTTACATCTCTTCTAATGATAACATTTTTGGATTTAGGTTGAAGAAGTCTATATCTTTTGACATCTTCAAAATATCCAACTAAAATACATTTTTCACTCTTACGCTCTAAGGCTTTATGTTTCTCATCTGGAATATGGGCCCATGTTTCACTTCTAAAAACACGAAAGTGACTTAGATCTAGTTTAATTGAGCTCCATGCTTCTTCTGGAGTGATATTATTTAAAACCTTAGTAAGAGTGCGATTTACTATGTAATTTGCACAGTTAATTGCTTCTGCCCAAAAATTAAGACTAAGTCCTTTAGATTGAAGCATATAATTAGCCATTTCCTTTAAGGTGTGATTCTTCCTTTCAGCTACATCATTTTGTTGTGGAGTATATGGAACAGTATGTTGTAATTGAATTCCATGCTGAGTGAACCAATTGATGAATTTGTTGTTAACATATTCTCAGCCATTATCAGATCTTAGCTTAAGAATTTGATGTCCAAATTGTTTCTCAACAAAGGCCTTAAAGGCTAAGAACATGTTAAAGACTTCACTCTTGAGTTTTAAGAAGTATACCCAAGTGCGTGTGGAGAAATCATCAATGAAAGTTAAGAGTTACTTGTAGCCAAAGAATCAAACAACTAGAAGTGGACCACATAAATCACAATACACAAGCTGTAAAGGGGTTGAGGCGTGCTAAGAGGCACGTTTTTCAAAATTATCCCAATGATGTTTTCCGAGTACACATCCGGAACAAACACCATCTCTGTAAGATACCTTAGGAAAACCTATCACCATATTTTCTTTACATAGATTTTGAAGGGAGCAGTAGTTTAAGTGACCAAATCGCTCATGCCAAAGTTTGTTCACTTCATCATTATGAGAAACAAATACCAAGGGAAGAGTTGATAACCCAAAGTTGTTAAACTTATACAACCTTATAGAATCATCAGCAATGCCAGTAGCTAAAATCTGTCTAGGATCTCTTAGGTCCTTAATTACAACACCATGAGGTGAAAATTCAACGGTTTTACCTTCACCTGAATGAATTATCTGATATACAGATAGAAGGTTGCAGGATGAGGTAGGAACACATAATACATCATTAAATTGACCATTGTCTAGATGAATAGTTCTGTTCCCTACAACACTAAGAGATCTATCACACCAACATATATTTTTGGTGTTACAATCATTTAAAGAAGAAAACATGGCTTTGTTTTTGGTCATGTGATAAGAAACTCCAAACTCAATGAGCCACTCATGAGAATGAGAAGAAGAAGATACATTTAGTGCATAACCAGACTGAGATGCTTGACAACCACATGCAGAAATTGTTATACCTGAAGATGAAGTTGAAGTTGAAGAGTGCTCCAAATGGATGTTATGCTTCTTCATTGCTGCTTCCAAGGCTTCCATCTTCTTAAAGCATTTGGATTCGAAGTGGCCATCACAATTACAAAAGTTGCAATGTCTATCAGTCTTCTTCCCTTTGTTTTTAGTTTCCTTATCATTTTGTTGAGTTGATTTTTCATTGTGAGACAGAAATTGCTTAGAACCCTTGCTTGGTTTAGGACCATTCTTTTTAGGATGTTGCTTCTTAGGATTCTTTGAACTTGGTTGTTGTTGGGCTACTAAGACTTTTTTATAAGAGTTTCCAGTATTAAGAAGACCAAGATGTAAGATTTTTTTCTTGCTCCCTTATTAAAAAATCACAAAAGGCATCAAAAGAGGGGGACCTATAGGCTAGTCCTTTTGAAATAAAGGCTTCTCTAGTAAAATGGAAGGTGGAAACAAACACAGAGTAGGTTGATCCTAACTTAGTAAAAATGGAATAAATAAGGTTACCATCTTTTTTCTTAACCTTAACACCTTCTAAAAGAAGTCTAAGGGTCTTGAACTTGGACAAAAAATCTTAAATGGAAGAAAAATTATTGAGGTCCAACATAAGCAACTCATTTTCGAGTTGATGGGCTCTAATTTCATTTTTAATTCCAAAAACATTACTGAGTTTTTTCATTGCTTCATCGAGAGCATCAATTTTTGCGATATAGAATCTAAGGTCTAGAGAAATAGACATCCCTATCAACCCACGTGCTTGATCTTGCTTATTTTCTTATTTGGCTTGCTTATCTCCATCTTGAGGTTTAGACTATTGGCCTAAAGTTATTCTATAAAGACCTTTACTTCTAAGTAAATCCACCATGTAAGATAGCCATTGGAAGTAGTTGGTGCTATCAAGAATAACTAGGCATGGACTTTCAATTTTAAAAGAAATTGAAGTTGTATATGCTGAAACTAAGTGTTCAAATGGAAAGATCTCGAAAAATTAGGCCGATCCAAAAAAAGGGCCTCTGAATGAAGAAGTTATGGCTTTTTGAAGAAAAGTTGTTGAAAATACCAACGAACCACGTGAATGTTTGGAAGTTGATGATAATGTTATATTTAGAAAAAAAATCCCCCCCCCCCCCCTCTTCAAAACTTAATCTAATTAGCTCACTTTTTAAAAAAATTACTTTATGTGATCTACTTTTATAAATAAGTGAAAGTCACTTTTACAATGGTACTTTATGAACTATCCACTAAATTGTAACTTAAATAAAAAATAAGTGACTTTAGAATTATACGTGGCTCACTTTTATAACAGGTGAGAACAGTTTTACATAAAGTAAATTTAAAACATAAGTTACATGTGTTTTTTGAAGAAGTAGCTCAACAAAAAGAAAGACTTGAACCCAAGACCTTTATTCTCATAAAGTAACTATAGACCAAGTGAGTTTTAAAAGGTTAGTAATTGTTGGAAAGGAATAAGGGTTTTTTTTTTTTGGCTCACTGAAGCTTTGGGGTGTGTGCTTACTTGAAAAACCCCTTTTTGCATACAAAACAAAAAAACAACCGCACAAACCAAACGAACAAGTAAAAGTATCCAAGCCTTATGACTTAAAGTTAGATTTGGCCGAAAACTAGATATTTGTCTCAATGTTTTTGATTTTCCAAGATCACACTAAGGCACGGCGAAAAAAAGCATACGCATAAGAAAAATCATTTCTTTTTGTTTCTGGTTTCCCCAGATGGCACAGAGTTGCAGGGCAAAGAGCATACGTAGAAATGAAAGGCATAGATCCAGTAATAAAAAAAATTACAAAGGACTATAAACTAAAATAAACAGAGAGATAAATAACTATAATTGCAAATAAAAACTGTATACCTCTAGATCTTAAAAATGACGTGGCTAGGGCTACCAAAAACCTTTTCTCATGAAACAAAAAGGGTTCCTCACTGGAACAGATGCTTCTAACACAATAGAGTAGTCCTCTCGGCTCGAAAGCAGTGAGCAACAGTAAATCTAGGAAACGACAGTCGAATGCAATTGTACCGGCTTCGGATTTGGATCACCAACGGATGCGACCCTCGAATAGCTCCAATACCATGTAGGAAATTACAGGGTAAGTTCTTTAAGTAGAACACCAAAGGACACAGCTCACAAACAGATCACAGATCAGTACACCGGTATTCTTGACGTGGTTAAAATCCTCAAAGAGGGAAATAGTCCACGGCATGAGCCAACATGACCACTTCAGGCAATTTATTAATGTAACAGAAAGAAAATTTACATAAGCTTCTCTCATGAATGGTCACCTAACAAATGGCCCTCCGTGCTCTTTAAATAGAGATCATGGACCAATAGGGTGTTAAGTCACAGATCAAGTGTTGATAATACCGAGGAGAGAATGAACCGTCAAATCACTTCATGTATAGAGCATATCGTGACCGTCAGATTCTAAGTTACAAAAAGTACATACTAAAGAAACACACTTTACCTAACTATACCTAGACCAAGTTATACGTGATTATTTCCTGTGTCGAAATATTCTAACGCAAACTTGATCAACGTAGGTCAACGCTGTAGTCAAACCCTTCTGATGTGAACGTTGGTCAAACAATATGGATTGCCTCGATTTCTGTGCCCATAAATGTGGCCTGCCCAAACAGAATTTTCCCTCACAAAACACAGTCAAACAAGTCAACATTTGCTGATCAACGTTGGTCAAAACCCTTTCTAAAATTCAATCAACGTCCAAAACAAAAAATGACTATCTTCTTCTTCGCACGTGCGGAGAGGCTGCCCAAAAATCTGTATCCAATCATGTGAAGGGAGAGAGATGTGTGAGAAGTTGAGTGATCCAAATAAGGAAGAGGCTCCTTCTATTTATATGCAACATTGAAGATGAATAGACGTGATTGTTGGGTTTCTGAGCCTACATTATTTTGTTGGCCAACCTTGACAATTTGTCCATAAAAAAATAGATTCATAATTCCATTTGTACATGTCAAAATGAGAAGATTTTTAGATCAATCCTACACCTCTCGGAGAGAGGAATCCAATAAAAATATCAGTTGCATCATATGAGTTGTCGAAGGTGGAGTTTGGCCCTAGTTGCCAAATTTAACAAAAAAGGTTGGCTTGGTCTTTGGTGGTTGGTTTGTTATTTAACTTTGATGTATCCCTTGTTGCATTGATTCTAAAGAAAAGGTTTGTTAGGTTTTTTACCATTTTGGGTTTTCTAGAGGTAAAAAGCTTTGTGTTCTTTGTGTGGTTGTCTCTTTATGATTCTACTTGCTATATGGTTGATGTCTTCTTTGTAATTATTGAATGATGTAATTAATAAATGAGAATGTGAAAAGATCATAATCATCCAAGATAATTATCAGTAGAGACTAAAAATCAACGTGTTATCAAAGCTATGGACAAAAGAGCAGCCTTGATCTTGGGAGCATAGGAATCCCTAATCTGAGCAAGTTATGGAATCATGTTTGAAGATCAAAGTCTAAGGTCAGTAGCTAAAGTTAAAGTCTTGCTTGCTCCAACGAGAAGGTTGTAATCGCAATCCTCTATTAAAGAACCTCTGTACAAAGTCTTATGGTTCCTCAGACCAAATCGCTGTGGGGCCAAAAATTTTGAAAAACAAGATTGAAAGGGTTAAAAGCTAGAAGATCACTATCTGTTCAGACTATCTTGTAAAACAGTGCGAAACACGCATATGGATTTCCAAATGAATTAATTGAATTGATTGAGCAACAATACTCAATAATAATACAGAGATATTTACAAAGATAGAAACATCAAGTTTCTATGTAAAGAATCAAGTTCATCTAAAGAATAACTAAAGGAAGAAAATTAGCAACAGCTAAAAGAATGAGCATTAAACTAAAATAGTATTATTCTAATACCCTCCCTTAATGCTCAATCTATTTACAACACCAATAGACCCCCTGAATTGTACAAACTTATCAGGACCAAGAGGCTTGGTGAAGATGTCTGCGGGCTGCTCTCTTGTGGGAACATATCTTAACTGAACGGATCCGTCTTCAACAAGCTGGCGAATGTAGTGGCAATGAGTTTCCACATGTTTTGTTCGTTCATGAAAGACAGGATCTTTGGCAAGTTTGAGCACTCCCTGATTATCACAAAACAAGGAAGTAGGACCTGTCTGGGAAACATGCATATTTGCAAGCATACGTCGAAGCCAAACTGCCTCACATGATGCCTTAACTGCTCCCCGATACTCTGCTTCTGTTGAGGAGAGAGCCACAGCTTGCTGCTTCTTACTAGTCCAGGT
>APFE030753651.1:35166-80597 GCA_000404065.3 Pinus taeda
GGAATCGGATGATCTTTAGATCAATCCTACACCTCTCGATGAGAGGGATCCAAGAAAAATATCAGTGGCCATTAATAAGATGACCCACATGGAGTTTGGCCCTAGTTGCCAATTTTAACATCATACCTTGCTAGGTGGAACTTAGGAAGTAACACACCCCATCTCTGAAGCAATGGACATGACTACTGTAATGGATGCATATCCTGCGATAGGCACAAATGTCTCCTTGTATTCCACTCCCTCGTCAAGAGAATCCTCTTGCCATGGACCATGCTTTGTACTTCTTGACACTGCCATCAATTACATGACTTATTTTGAAGGTCCATTGAGAAGTGACCACTGATTTTCCCTCTGGCCTCAACACTATGTCCCACACATCATTCCTCACAATGGAGCTATACTCCACCATGGCATCGCTCTAAGATTGCTTATCTGTAGCCTCAAAAGTAGAATTCTTAGACTCATTGATGCTGCTTGATAAGGTCAAATGATTGTAAAATTTTGCTGCTGGTCTAGTTTGCTTGAAACTATTGCTGGGTGCCTACACATGCTCCTCAACATCTCTCAAGGTATGCTCTGCCCATCTTGGCCTCCCCCTGGTGAGCTTGAACGAACGTCTCGCTCCTTCTCCAGATCTATAGGTTTTCCTTGCTGCTAGTCCCTGCTCAACCTTAGGAGCCCATTGCTAGCTCTCTCTCATGAGACCTCCAAAAAGTCTTGCCCTCATCGAATTTAAAATCCCGACTAATGATAACTCTTTGCTGTCTTGGAATGTAGATTTGGTAGGCCTTTGAGACCTTGTTATAGCCCATAAATATGCCCCTTTTTGACAAGGGCTCTAGCTTAGTCCTTTTCTTTGTAGGAGTGTGAACATAAATTGGGCTACCAAAGATGCGAAGATGACGTACCTCTGGCTTCACTCCTATTAACATCTCCTTAGGAGTCTTGTCCTCCAATACTCTGTGAGGACTCCTATTTTGTAGATACATAACTATATTGCAGGCCTCCGCCCACAAAAACATATGCAATTCTTGGGTTATAAATCATTGCCCTCGCTGCCTCCATTATGGTCCTATTTTTTCTCACAAGAACCCCATTCTGATGAGGGTTGTAAGGTACTGTGAACTCCTTCTTGATCCCTGTTGTCCTACAAAAATGTTGAAACTCATTGGAGGTATATTTGCCCCCATTATCCGATCTCAGCACCTTAATCTTCTTCTCGGCCTAGTTCTTCACAAGAGCTTTAAACTCTTGAAACTGATCGAAGACCTCACCTTTGGTCTTCAAGAAGTAGACTCAAGTCTTCTTGGAAAAATCGTCTGTGAACGTTGCCAAGTACAATGACCCTGTGATTGATTCCCTTGACATAGGACCACAAATGTCTGAATGCACCAAGTCCAACACACCCTTGGACCTGGTCTTGACTCTCGCTATGAGGAAACACAACCTTTGCTTGCGTGTCAGGTGCACACCCTTTGCACACTCCCTCATGCTCCACCCTGATCTCCGAAAAACACGTAATCATTCTTTGTAACATAGGAAGAGCCCTATAGTGTGGGTGGCCCATCCACTTTTGCCAAAGCTCGATTTGTTTGTCCATCTCATGTACAAGAGTCTTCATCAGTTGTCCTCTCAATAGACAGCTTCTCCCTTCTCCCAATTACTCGCTTCTCGCTAGGATCAGCGCCTTTCGACCAAACAACCTGTTCACTTACCATGACGCTGACCTCTAGTCCTCTATCTTCCATGGTTGAAATTCATAGGATATTCTTCTCCAAACTTGATACAAACAACACTTCATTCACCTCCATGATACCTTTTCAGTCCATCTAAAACTCAATGCTACCAATGCCTTCTACTACATACTTGGTATTATCACCAAGCTCTACATATATATCTCTAGGCTCCTTGGTCATGTTGGTGAAAATGTTTTGAGATCCTGTCATGTGACGAGACATTCCACTCACCACAAACCAGATACCTCTCGTGACGGTTCCATAAAAGAATGACACCAAGGAAAAGTTCTTCTTGAACTTTTCAGCCAAGTCGTCAATCTGTGCATTGGCTATCCTGGCTATATTTCCCTTGCCCTTCTCCTAGTTTGGAAACTAACTGGAGAAATTGTTAAGTTTAGGTATGTTCTATGCTAGAGCAATTTATTTAAATTTTCACAGTTAGCAATCACATCAGCATTACGATAAACTGCAGATAGAACATAAATACAAAACGCAGAAGACAAGCCAAGACAAGAGGACACAAGATATGGCGCGAGCCAGGGACAAACCCAACAATGTGTGGGGAAACCCTTTGATCAAATCTTCTTTATCTCAAAGTTCAGCAGAGAAAGAGAAGAGAGTACTTTAACACAGAAGTCAATATTTGACTTATCTAGATCTAGCATAGATCATTTCGTATCATGATGAGATCAGTTGAAGACATTTTGCTTCAACTGATTCTCAAGGTGACTCCTTCACCTATCATCGTTCTGCATCTCGTCCATTTGCTGCATCTTACTGTGTAGCACCATCTTGCTTGTATCATCATAGTCATGCTGCTCATGATCACTATGCTGCCAATACATCATGTTGCCCATGATCTACATCATGCTATCCATGCATCGTGCTGCCCATGATCTACATCATGCTATCCATACATCGTGCTACCCATGATCTACATCATGCTGTTGTCCATACATCATGCTGTCCTCTGCCATTATATATAGTGTGCCTTCCATGCCATGCTATGCCATGCCATGTCAATGAATATGCTGACACAATTCCATTCTAGATTATACCATTGACTGCTATATGCATCAACATTATTGCCCATCAAGCCATAGTACCTGAACATGTCATAATATTGAGCCGCAGATGATATATGTGATCACTGTTATTATGGAAGTGGCTATATGTCAATCCATGAGCAGAGGATGAACATGTCCCTTCTAACTGCGTGAACATGTTTCTCATGACAATGATTGTGTGAACATATCTCCCAAGACTGCGTATTAGTGTCCCTCATACCAGCGTCTAAGTTTCTCAATAACAGCGTTAGGATTACATCATTTGACAATGTATTTGTCTTCAAGGTCATCAGTCTTCATGACTGCATATTAGTGTCCCAGAGACCAGCGTTTTAGGCTTATTTGTACTGCGGCTAGGTTTGAGGTTTCCTCACTGTAGCCACTACAGCTAGGGCTTCACTGTGGCCACTACAACTAGGGCTTCACTGCGGCCTTTATTACTTACTGCGTCCTCACTTACCATTACTGCGGCTTCATACAACGGTTATGGACAGTCTTCTTCCATGCGTTATGACTGCGGCTCTTCATGAATGTCACTGCGTGTAAGGAGTCTCTCTTCCCTTCGTATAAGTGACTTCCAGATCAGCGTATGAGAACATCGTATAAGGTCTCCTCATGATCAGTATAAGTCTGCGTTGGATTAGGGCATCATCTTGCAGCTAGGGCTCCTTCTAGACCAACGTATTCTTTTGTTCTCTCCTTCTCCAAAAACCCAAGACGTGGAGAGGAGATCACCTCAAGAATGTGTGAAAAACGACTTCAAGTCCTCACCAATTTATACTAAAAGTTGGATGATGAATAGACACGTCTATTGGGCTTCTGAGCCTACTCAAGTGCTGGTCGGCTTGATAATAATCACATAAACAAAATAAATTCATATCTCCATAAATACTTATCGGAATCGGATGATCTTTGGATCAATCCTACACCTCTCGACGAGAGGGATCCAATAAAAATATCAGCTGCCATAAATAAGTCGACCCACATGGAGCTTGGCCCTAGTTGCCAATTTAACAGAAATGCCTGAACTTGTGATATGCAAAGCACTTGACTTTGCTCATGCCCTTCTCCTTTTTACCTTGTGAAAATCCACCTCCACTTTGGTTTTGCTTGGCCTTACCTTTTCCTTTTTTTCACTTGTGCAGCAAGAGCAAGCTCCTCTTTCTTCTCACTACTCCTTCGCTATTCTCTGGTTAATGAATTCTCCCAGATCTCCTTCTGAATGAAATCATTCCACAACCGACTCCAATCAGGAAGTTGTTGCTTAGCTAGGATCCCATCCACAAAGATGGTCCAATGCTTGGTGCATCCTTTCAGAGCTACTTTCACAATCTTTGAATTATTCACAGCTTCCCCAACAAGTGGAAGCTCATCACCAGTCTACTAGATCCTTGCAACGTGAATTGTTACAATCTCCGATTTGTTCATCCTAGTGTTGTTTATTTTTTCACGCAACACCATCTTCCTATTTTCATTTGTGTTTTGATTAAGACCGGTTAGGGCTACCCACATTTGATGTGCTGTGTTAGGGCTAGACCGGTTAGGGCTATCCACAATCCATTCATTTTTAAAACTATGGTTATTCATCCTTCCAGCGACTGAAGTTAGAGGCCCCATCTAACTTGTCTACATATTGCAAACTACTAGGTGATACCATCTCACAACTCAACCCTGGCCAAAAAAACCCAGCTGCAAAATTAAAAATAATTCTGTTGCCATAAAAAGAAGAAATTTGCTGCTGCAAACCCTAGTGATCTCGTATCTTTCTTTCATAGTTTTCCAGAACTCTAATACCATGTTAAATCTGATAATACCAGCCTAGATTTGTTTTCTCGCATTAATTATTTATTTCTAGAAATTTATTTTTTATCCAAATAAATTCTGAATTCTTGAAAAATAAAGTTACTGGTAGTTTAACTTTTAAAAATTTGAATGTGTAGTGGAAATAAATTGAGAGAGAGATCAATCACATATTACAACATATAAACAGCCAGGGAAATTCTCCTTCATTAATTAATCTCATGAAATCAGGCTTTCGATCCACAGAGAAATTACAAGGAAATATGCATTGAGTGGAACCTATAACTCGGCCCCATTGGAAGAATTCGGCCCTGGAAATTTGGCACATTGGAAATCAGCCTCTGAAGAAATTTGGCCTGGAGAAATCAACCCACCTTTTCACTAGCAACTTGGCCCTGCGCTTTCCCCTCACTCAGCCTCTGCTGCTACAGCAAATTCGGCCCAAGCAAATTGGCCTCTCCAATAAATCGACCTCTATCTCGCTTCAGCAATTTGGCCTCTTGAGAATCTCTCGACTCAACTTGCACTCTTCCTTCTCTGCTGTTACAGTCTAGCTGAGCCTCTCGCTTTAGAGAAAATTGCTTTTTCCACTTGTGTTGTGTCTTCACCTCTCCCTTAGGCTTTTTTTTATAATCTTCATTAAGCCCAAATCCTTAACCTTAATCTTCCTTCTAGTAGATATAGGAGATCAATGGTTGGGATCATTTTTAAGTCACCTAAATAATTTAATTATTTATCCTTAGAAATTTACTTAATAGTCCACAGTAATTAATAGACTTCAATTATTGTACTTTTCCTCCGTTAGATTTAGGAAAGAAGACATAAATCTTTTTTTTATAATCTTCATTAAGCCCAAATCCTTAACCTTAATCTTCCTTCTAGTAGATATAGGAGATCAATGGTTGGGATCATTTTTAAGTCACCTAAATAATTTAATTATTTATCCTTAGAAATTTACTTAATAGTCCACAGTAATTAATAGACTTCAATTATTGTACTTTTCCTCCGTTAGATTTAGGAAAGAAGACATAAATCACGTACTCCAAGCAAGCACCTAAAAAGGCAATAAATCATCTTCTACATGCTAAAGACACCAAACCTATGCACTAAACTTTCTGAAGCTACCATAAGCTTCCTCACATAGAGCATTGACCAACAGCTAAAAAAAATGACACATCACACAGGATTCATATAGACCTGCATACATAACTCTCCCAGCCATATATCCCTGAATATACCTGGCAGCCCAGATTAACAGCAGTATAGAAAGTTCATGGTATCACTACCATAAGGTAGAAGTCCTCTTACAATAATACAGACATATATAGGCCATAGTCAAAAGTATCTGAAAATATTCTAGTACCTGAAAATACTACAATACCCGAAAGTACTGTAGTCACGTGAGCAATATGATGTTAAGGATAATTTAGGTGAGTCAACAGCCATAATCACTTTATAGCACTATTAATAATGTGTTAAAAAATTTATGTATTTGAGAGAGACTAGTACACACGCCTGCATGTTGGCAGTATACCTTGGGTTTTATCTCTGTTGTATTATCAGTGCAGTATTATTAAAATCGTTTTATACTTGCCTTACGCTTATGTTTGTGTTAAATGTTTCAATGCTCATGTGCTTTTTTTTGTAGAAACTGAGTTTTGTGTCTAATTTTAACACAATTTCCAAAATTGTCCCATGTTAACTCAAAATTGTTAGCTTAGGTTTGCTTGTAAGTCGTGCACGCACTGTGACTTGGAAAGTGCCATAGCTAATCTTTTGATTGGAATCATTTGTTCTGTAGGCTTGTCAATCAATGGGGATTCACAAGGAATAAATCGCATCCGGGAAGCTCTTTATGCTCATATGTGGCCTGGCATGGTGATAAAGTCACAAAGCAAATCGGCTGGCATACCTGTATTACCAAAGGAGGGTGAGTATTCTTTTCCTATTTTCTAGAGTTAGTGCAGTCCTATTATTATTGGATTGCCATGTGAGGATTGACCAGTTTCAGTTCAGGAATGATAAATATCTCTCTGACAATCTGACACCAATTGCAGAATTTTCTGATGATGATTCTGAATATGAAATTGAATATGAGCTCCTATCTAATGGCTCAGCTGAACCTTGGGATGGGGTAGAGGATCCTTGGGTAGCTGTTAATAATGGTACACAAGATATTCATGTAACAGATGAAAGAGAAAATATACAAGAGTCTCAGAATGTACATGTTGAGCAGCCTAGCAACATTCAAGTGCAAAAGCAGAATGTATGCACTTCATTTCTGCAAAGAAATGGGTCAGTGTCTCAAACTCCTATGTTGTCAGTACATGATGAGGACCATGCAGAAGCAACCACGTCACTGGTTTCAAGCACGATAGAACAAGGTGAGCTGGAAGAAAGAACTGAATGCAGTCTAGAAGATGCTGAGAATAGAGGAAGGAGGGAACATGCCTTTGATGACTTAGAACAATTGATGCATGAAATGGCACGCATGCGTGAAAACTTGAGATTGATACCAGACCCCCTCAGGAAGGAGATGGCTGGCAGACTAGCCATGAAAATGGCTTCTATTTTTTCAGATGATGAAGAAAATGACGGTTTGGATTGAATGTGCGTTATTCTTGTATTTTTGTGGTTATGAATTAGAATTTCAGTTCAAACATTGGAAACAAATCATAGAGGAAAAGTGAGGCAATTCAGATGTACTTAAATATGTCACGTCACTTTCTCATTATGCTTCAAACTGGAAGTACTAATGGCTTCTTATTTTTTCCTCACTTGTCCATGTTCTATACTTCTATAGCACATTATGTTTTGCTTGTATATAAGTGGATATATATGGATATTCACAAGTATTACATTTCATTTCTTTTCGGACAGCGATATATTATGGTTTGCAACTATAAAAATCTTTTTCACCAGATGCCTGTACAGGCTGTAATTGTGTATTAAACACATTTTGTGTTAAGTGCTGCTTTCGATCATGGGAGATGCACACAATAACATTCCATACACATGGGTTTGTATTGGGTATTATTGATATCTATTGAAGATCTTTTCCTAATAAAATTCTATAAATATGATGCGCATATTGTGAAGATGGGTAACTGATTTTTTCCACTATAGCACTGAAATAACGTGTTATTCTTCTCATCTGATGTGATAAGGACCATTGATAACAGCGGTTGTATTTGAGGAATTTGGCAACAAAGTGTTCTGAGACAATATTGAGTATAGAATATATGCACAGTTCAGCACAAGTAGGTGATGGAAGGAGACCGCTCGTGTCTAAATTATGCTGTTAATGTTTTTCTAAGAGGGCCATTTAGAAGAAAAAGAACGATTTTATTTTTGTGTATTTCTTTAATCTTTGTTCGAGTTGCAGGTTTTTATGGCAAATCCTGTGTTATGTAATTCTACAGATTAGTTCTGAGAAGGCTGGGTTTTCTGTTAAGCTTATTTATTGTAAAGAAATTTGAGTAGAGTACACCCAGAAGAGGAAGATGTGACACCACGGAAAAATTGCTCTTTTGAGGAGGTGTTTTCGATAGTAGCAGCGGCAGGAGTTAGGTGATACGGTTCTTCTTTTTAGAATCAGGTTTGGTTGCTTGCAGTCTTAGTGCGCAGCTTAAAAGAATGTTCCTAGTGGCTTTTATTGCTAAGTTTGTCACGAAAACTTATGGGTTTAATTTATTGGGATAGATCAAAGTGTTTATGCAATGCAACCTTTCCCTGATTGGTAATTTTCACGGTTTGTTTTTGCTCAAGATGATTAATACAATAGAGGAATTGCACGTCGACAGAAGTCTCTACTTTCTCGTCCTGTTGTTAGTATCACACGGGGTTTTACAGAAGAGTACTTTTTTACGTTGTGGGATTCCTTCACTCTAAAATGGGAAATATCTATTCTAGATGCCATTCTGATAAAAATAATATTTTTGTAGTTAGCGACAACTTTTGGAAAATACATTAATTTTTGACGTCCCATGTACTAAAATTTGAAACACCTCTAAAAGATAATCCTACTAATGTAATTTTTAAGTGATTTTTTTTTCTTGAACTCCTGACCAACCAGGACCTGGTATATAGACTTGGATAACGAAGAGGCATAGATCTAATTTCAGCTTGAGGCACCTTTGGGGAATAATAATAAAATGTTTGGAGGAAACTCTGTCAACATAATCGATATTTTGAACCAATTGTTGTTTTCAAAAATGCCAAACAGTTCTAAAGGGAAGAGGGTTTGAAGTAAATTAAATTGGGCTGTTATCACCGAGCAAAGTGATGAATACAGTTTGGATGCATTAGTTTCGTGGTAAATATACGATTGAATACTAAATTTTGTGGGAGTAGCGTTATGCAAGAAGTCACTTGTATTGGGTTGCTACTGGGCAAAGTGACGAGTGTAGTTTGGATGCATTAGTCTCCAAGCAAATATATGATTGAATACTAAACTTCATGGGAGTACCTTAAGCAAGATAGAAGTCACTCAAAAATGCTTGGAGACTAATGCGCATATTGGTTTGTGTTCATCAATCTCATGAATGTGAAAGTTCTTTGAAGTTTTATCTTGTAGCACATGCCTTATGCTAGGATAGTATTTTATATATTTGTGTCCCTTTCAACTTGTAATTCCTTGTGTCGTTCGTCAAGTTGTCTTTGCTAGATTCATAACAGCTTCCATGTATAGGAATTAGAAAAGTGGCTTAGATAACAGTTAGTTATCTAAGGAGGTTCTTTCTTTCACATTGTATATTTAATTCAGCTGATTTCTTTTTGAAAGTCTTTTCCTATTATTGTCATTTTGCTTGTATATCTCTTTTTGTGTCTCATCATGTTTATACATGGTATATATTAGTTGGTAACATTCACTTGTTTTGGAGCCCATTTCCAATTTTCCTCTCGAGGAGGCTCTGCCTTAACACGCAGGAATAAAGATAAATTATATTTTTTTCGACAGTTCGATAACTTTTTAAATATTGTTTTTCACATAACCTATCTATTTCAGCGATTCAGAAGCTATAAACTATGAGACTTGCACAGTGCAATAACGGTGATATTTTGATGTGCTATACATCCTAAACAATATAGGTGTTGAAACTTTCGAGATCAAAGCATGTAGGAATTTGGATGTGATATATATCCAAAACAACCTAGAATTGTTTTGAACTTTAAAGATCAAAGCATGCCATTGGAAAGTGGTGTGTTAGTCGTAAGGCATTTCATTTTAGTCAGGGAATGTTGCATGAAGCTAAAAGTTCACCATAGTTGTGAATAACTGTTGCATGTAAGTGGAAGTCATTGCATATTAGTGTATGGAGTTGGGAATGTTCATGCCTTTCTTATGATTGCATGTTATCCACAAGTGTTGCATTTTACTTGAGAAGCATTTCATGCATTTAAAAGTGTTGCATTCTAGTTAAGAAGCATTGCATATGAGTAGTCTCCAAGATTGAAATGCCACCATCTTGCTCTTCATGCACACCTACTCCCAAGTTTTTTCGGGTCAGCTCAAATAATTTAATATATGTAAGTTCTCTTCTAGAAATTCTCAACAATATGAATAATTGTGGAAATCTCCAATCACATATAAGTTAAATGTCTTCTATTTTCCAAGGAAAAAGAAGGTTAAAGAAAGATGTTTTCATCTCAAAGGTCTATTAAAGTTTTTTCTGCTTTATTGGGTCTCATCAGGGGTCAGTTTAGATTTAAAACTAATTAAAGGGTTGTATGCGTCAAAGTGGTAGCCACACCTCTTAATAAATGACAACTAGGGATGAACCATCAAGATTAAAGTGTTTGAAATTCAATTTCAAAAGATGCTCGGTTAACTTTTCATACTGGGATCATGATGCTTGTTTTAGCTCATATAAGGATTTGATGAGTTTACGTACTTTCTCTTCTTGTCTCTTCACAATAAAACCTTCTATCTAAGACATGAAGACATTCTATTTCAGGTCTCCATTTAAGAAAGTAGTCTTCTCTTCCATTTAATAAACTTTCCATCCCTTCTAAGCTACCAAGGAAAAGATAGACTAGTGGGTGACCCTTTTTGCCATGGGGGAGAGAGTCTCCTCATAAACAATACCTTCTTTCTGTACAAATCCTTTTACTATGAGCCTTGCTTTGTGCTTGTCAAGTGAGGCATCTTATTTGTATTGAACTTGCAAGGAAGGTGAAATAGAAGTTGTGGTTAACACCCTTTGCTATGTAAGTGCAAATTATAATCACAAATAGTTGAAAAGAAACCGTTTCAATGATATGAATGCCAATCTTCGTTGAAAATCACTTCCACAATTTGAGCAATACAATTGGAGGAAAGCCTTCTAAACTTGTGTTGGGGAAGAATATGGAATCCTATTCTATTTTACCATTTCCCCTAAAAGTGAACACAATTATTAGCTTAAGGAGAATTGACTTCAAAGAGAGAACACGAGCCTTAAAACCCATGTTTTTGGGTCAAAAACATAAAAAACCACCTGCGAATAAAAAAGTGGTGCTATGGGGAGGAAGGGATTAAAATTGTAACTTGTTTGAAATCATTGTTTGACCACTGATATTGTTGTCAGCAAAAAGTTTAAAATTGACCTTTAAATAAAAGTGATGTTTTCAGTAGCATATTTATTTATTTATTTATTTGAGATAAAATTATAGCTTGATTGAAACTAGTGTCATTATAAATAAAAGCATTAAAGTCAACTTCTTAATCCAAAATTGATGTTACTTATTTTATTTTGGGTTTAAAATTACAATTTGTTTGAAATTGTGGTTCCTAAATGGGTATCAATACCATTATAAACAAAAACTCATAAAATGAACATGATTGCAAATAAAATTATAGAAAAAATATGTTGGATTCACAATTACTTTGAGGGGTAGAGAGTGGTGAATCAATCTAACGATAAATTTTACTTATTTAAACATTCAAACACCATAAAGCATCATTCTCACAAACCAGACAAGTAACACAAGATATATGTGGAAATCCTTATATGCACACCAACTAATTTCTAGGCCCCAACTATCAAAGACACCAATTCCCTCAACTAGTTTGCATGTACCAACCTATAAGAGACACCAATCGTGGGCACCAACCTACAAGAGACACCAACCATCTTGTTGCTTTGTGGGCAACAACCTACATGAGATACCAATCTCCTTGTTGCATTGCAAGCAATAACTTATATGAGACACCAATTGCCTAAGTTGATCTAAATCAACTCTATAACTTGCTCTTCTCTTCACAACTCAACAATTTTCCTTGCACTAGTCTACTTGCTTCTTTGAACTCTATTCTTTATATCTTTGCAATTTGTCTTGCACTGATATGCTTGCTTCTCCAAACTTTATTCTTTACCATGGTTACTGGATTGCAAATTGACTTTCTTGTAATGGTCCATTTTACTATTTTGTTTTCTATCTCTGTCCATGTGTTATTTAACAAGGTGCTTCCTTCAACCCCGATTCAACCATTCATGCTTACAATCGAGTGCTTATAGTCCAACTCCCTTCAATTCAACCACATATGAATATGCTCTAAGATTTTAGAACTCTTGGCACTGTCGAGTGTTCAATATAGTGGATCATGTGAACCCCAAAATTTTAAAACCTTTGCACTTAGGCGCTAAACTACCAAAACATATAGAACCTTATGCTATGACCTAGTGCTTTAACTCATAAAAAATCCACAAACCGGAAGATTTATCATATAACACTTGTCTTATATTGGTGGTATGGACTCTCTGAGGGCTAGTGCCTTAGGAGTACCGATATCGAGATATCATGCTTGAATTGGATGAATACTTTATAAAAATATCGATATGTATAAGTTATGGTATTGGCGATATCTACTAGCAAAAGCTTTTGTTGAGAGGTTTAGTTATTTGATTGCAATGTCACTTGAGCATGCGAAATTTATCAAAATAATTAACAAAGGGTTTGCTTGAAAAACAACCTAGGTCGGGGCAGAACCTTACATGAAATCGTGATACGAAAAGTCTGGGGCATGGTGGAACAACCTCGAAATATTAGCACGTAGGAAGAAATAACAAAGAGTTTTATTGCAAAATGCAGAGGCCGAGTTTGAAATCGTGGAGATTGGATGTTGAGGGCCTTAAGCCTTGGGTGCTAGACCTTGGTCCTATGTGACTTGGAGTAGAGACCAGGGGCTGATGATATTAGATATTGGAGATATGAAAGGTCCGTGTTAATTGGAAAGGCCGATACGATGATATGCCAAGGGCCTTAAGCCCTTGGGTGCTATGCTTAAGCACCTAGTGACTAGAGGATGAGAGCACCTATTGACTAGGGGATGAGACCAAGGGGGTTGAATCAATAATTTTCTTAACTTTAATTATTTCTGCACTTTCAGAGCATTAAATATTGTTAGCACCAATCAAATCAAATAAACATCACATCATATGAAAACACAATTTTTTTTTACGTGGAAACCACATGTAGTAAAAAACCACATAATGCTTTCTAATGTATTTGATGAGTACAATAAATATCAACTCCAACTAAAGGGAAGGTCCAACTCTCTAGCACTCTTAGAAAATCATTTAGTTTTATCAGGAAGACCCAACTCCCTTAAATGATGCTCCAACGTGTTGTTTTTACCAGCTCCAATTAGAAGGATGCTCCAACACCCTGCTAGCATAAATTTGTGGCCCTAACACCACCCTGCTGCCCTAAAGTGTTTTCAAACTCCAACTTGAAAGAGACTTCAATCTTCGCCTTGCACCACCCTTCCACCCTTAAATAGAAGATAAGAAAGAAATATATCTCGTACCATGGATAATGACCTACTTACAATAGTATCCAAAAACTGATAACTTCACAATTCTCCCAGATCACAACTGTTAAAACTGCTGATTCAAACTAAGCGTTGTAGATTTAACCCTTGTACTAGGTTGTTAAGAAAACACCTCATTCATTGCAAAGCATAGTATCAAATAATTTCAATAAAAAAGCATCACATCTTTGAACATTATGTTAGCTTTGGAAGTGATATGGTTATCATGATCATAACTGCCACTATGTATGCTTTCTTCTGCCACTGATTTCTTTAGACTTGCTTCAGATTTTACCCAGAGATTTTGTCCTCAAATCTGTCTTTGAATATGGGTTAAACATGCCTAACTCCACCCCTTAAATTTTGTCCTTTGTTGAGCTCTATTAATCCTCAAATCTATTGCATATAACTATCTCTTCTCTACCTCCAAGTAGGGGTAAAAAACCCTTAGATATGCCCTTAACTATGGTTGATACATGCGTTAGAATATCCTTAACAAAAATTTCAATGATGCCCTTCCTCTACGGCACTAGGATACTCTTTGTTTACTTCCAAAACAGACTAGACAAGGCCCCTAGCATGCGACCTTAACCCTTCTTTTACTGTAGCTGCTATAAGGGTAATTTGACACCTTACATGTGTTGAAAATGTTGTGTTGGGAATAACGATTTCCATTAGACCAAAACCTGTAGGTGTTAGTCAATGATCGCATTGCTAGAGATAAGGATCCATAAGAGGTGGTTAGTCCATATCGCGAAACACATGAGGAGCGCTAGTTTATCCAATTTCCAACAATCTCCCCCGCACCACAAGCTGGGTGTGTGTCAAACTCATGACCTACGCTCCGATACCACTTGTTGGGAATCATGATTTCCATTAGACCAAAACCTGTAGGTGTTAGTCAACGACTACATTTCTAGAGACAAGGATCTATGAGAGGCAGTAAGTCCATTTCGTGAAACACACAGGGAATGTTGGTTTATCCAATTTCCAACATATTGATAGCCCTACAACAAATTCTTGCAGCCCAAAACAAGCCTGAATTGTGCCTAAGAGTTGCGATTTCTACAGGGTTACTGCAACCCTATAACAAAGAAAACTAGACCCCTGATATGTGGTTTGGACAGGCTAGTTAGGCCTCCAAACGTGCCATTAAACAACTCAGACTTAATACCTTAGTGCAACCTTAGATTGTCCTCAATTTAGTGCTCGAATTTCCCTCAGGAATGTCTTCAAAAGAGGTTGAAATTATGCCTTAAGGGGGGTCGAAATTTAACTCAAAAATGGCCTTAGATCAAGGCTTAGAACCACAACTTTAGCCCAATGAAACACTATGCAAATAGATGAAATAATGAAGCCCAAACGCCTTAGAAACTCAACCTCCTCCTTTAGATAATCAACTCTATCCACAACCTTCGGAATTTAAGAGAGAACTTACACAAGATAAGTGTGGAATTATGATCTTGGAGGGCATATGAGTGCCCTACATATACACTCTCAAGGGAACCAAAAAGGGGGCCAAACAACCCTAAAAACCACCTTCAAATTGAAGCCGACCAGACCAATAAGCAAAGATTAAATTCATAAATTCAAAATTTTGTGGACCTGACCATAACTCATTTTTGCAACTATATTCATAATGAAAATTCCTCCTTTTGAGGGCCAACTTGGTCAAAGATATGTAGCAACCATGACCCACAATATTAATCCAAGGATCAACATATTTTTCTTAAATTTTAATGCCAAAAATTTGGACCGAAACATCATTCATTTTTGGGCACCATGACCACAATTTCAGGGCTTCAATTTTGAGAAGGAATATCTCTTCAACGGTGAGGGGTTATGTGAAATACCACATATGGATGGAAAGGGTTTGACAAGAGCTATCCAAACATCATACCATTATGTACCATAACCTGATCCATTACATCTATAAACCTCATTAAATGTCGAATATTGATGATGATCTTTATCGAACCTTCCATCAATCGATCCTTCCTTGTTCCAATTTGCAGGATACTTGAGACAACCTTCACACTCTTGACATCAATGCCGTTTGAAAACAATGAAAACCTGACCAATAGCCTCATCCTATTGGATCTTCCGTCTATTATTCAATCTCACATTTCTATTCATTGGTGTGACCGTGTTATGATAGAGCTTGCTATATTTCGTCCTCACACTTAACACTTTGCTTCTCTACTCCTTTTGAGCACGTTTTCTTATTAAAAAACAATATTTGATCCTCTATAATGCTCAACCATTTGGATATATATAGTGTTATGGCACTTGACACATTGTTGACTTGCCAAAGCAGTTTTAGGGGGGGTCCCTCAATGGTTTACCACTTTTTTTTTCTTCGGGGGCAAGGGGTTGGGGTTGGTGACGTAGAAGCATCCTTGGATTCGGGTGATCATCATCAACCAAAAACAAGTTTCTGTTTGAGTTTGTAATGTAGGAAAATAAGTGTTACCACTCCCATGTATTTTGAGTCACTGACATTCCCAGGATCGTGTGTTAATACTCTTGTTGCGTGGTGTTGCTGACACACCCAAACTGATAATTGCTACTATAGGACAACTGTTACTAGATGTGTTACGAGAATGGAATGTGCATTATAATTTTTTGTTTTGTTAGCATACTGTGAGAATCAAATTGATCATTAGGGGAATTTTGAGGTCTGAAATGGGCCTCCTAAGGAAAGTATAAAATAATAGTGGAAATAATAAAATAAGATTATATTAAATCATCAAATTTTAGAGGGAAAAAAGAAAAAAACTACTTTTCAACTCGTATTTTCAACATATCTCCCTATGGGTTTACTCAAATTTCGAGAGGAAACACTATTTGGATGCATAATTTGATTCCTCAGCCAAGGAGTACTGATGTTGCATACATTTTTTCATGTATTTCTCATTTTTCGTGTACCAGGGTCCATAAAAAGTATGCAACATGGGTACTCTTTGGATGAGGAATTAAATTTTACATCCAATGAGTACTCTCGCTTGAAATTTGAGTAAAACCTTAGGGAGATAAGTTGAAAATACAAGTTGAAAAAGCAGTTTTATTATTTTATTAATTTTTAATCTATTTACTTTTTTACCCCAAAAATAGTGAATCAACCCCCATGGTTGACATCATCATCTTGAATCCTATTGGTTCTTATAAAGTTTATTTTGGTTGTACATTTTTCTTAGGAGGCCCATTTTAGACCTCAAAAGTTCTCTAATGTCAGTTTTAGAATGCGAAGAGGTAGGAAGCATGAGAAACAACTTGTTTCAAATGGAATGCAAAGAGGTCATCAACATGAGAAATAAATTGCGGGAACAAGGAATAAAAAGGGCTTTTGATTCTATCTCTTGGGGCTTTTGGTTATTGTACGATTTGAAACGACCTTCGCCTGTTGGATGATTTGGACTGACCTTCGCTGGCTGCACGATTTGGAGAGGGTGCTTTAACTAGTGCCTGGTATTCCTATGCTGCTGCATGCAAATTTATAGCACTCTGCGGATGTTATTATGAAATTTGATTTCTTGTATGTAACAACACATTTTGAATGAATAAATCACATTTGAATTCTACCTTGAGTTCTCTTGGGTAGGTTTAAATTTACTCGTTGTTTATGCTATGTGATTTAGTCATTGAATCAGTTTAATATAGTAGTCAAAACCAAATCGCTATGGTTGTGTGCTCTATAGCAACAATTCTGGTTTTTTAGTTTGCTGTGAAAGCTATAAAATCTCACTTGTTGCGCTAAGTGGTATCAAAGCGGGTTTTGTAGCTTGATTTGATTCGTGTAATATGGTACCATAAAACCTTGTTTGGTGGTTGTTCAGAAAGAGTGCCAAAGATATGCATTTGGACATAGAATCTGGGTTGAGGTCTGTGGATGTTGGTGAGACATTTACAACCCTTAAGGATGCTACCAAGGATAAGAGTAGAAGGTGAGTAGGTGTAGGAAATTGAGAGCTGGAAGAGTTGAGAAGAAGAATAGAATAGTTGGTGCATAAAAGAAATGGAGATGTAGAAGTATATTTAGAGCTTGAAGAAGCGATAGATGAAGAACAAGATGCTAAGGGGAGAGACCCAGCAACAAAGTTGATTTCATACTTGAGCAATAGAGGCAACACAAGAGTTGAAGTTTCCTGTTATGATTGAAATCTAAGAATTGATGTGCTCATCTATTGGATTGGAGAACTCAAAAGATACTTTGAGTATGGAAGCATTCAAGATCCAAATCGGGTCATATTTTCCATGATGAAGTTGAAGGGTCATGCTTCACTGGTGGGATACGCTACAGAAAGATAGAGTAAATAATCAATTAGAAAAGATGAAGACTTGGAAGAAGATGGTCACGAAGGTCAAGGAGAAATTTCTAGCTATTGATTACCAACATAATTTGTATAGACAAGTCCAAAATCTAAGATAAAAGGAAACCTTTGTTCGTTAGTACACTAAAGAGTTTTTTCAGGATGTCGCTTTGATTTGGTATAAATGAGCCATAATGTGAATGGATTGAAATACTCGATTCAAGACGAAATGAATACATATTATTTTTTCATTGTTGATGAAGCATATCGAATTTGCTTGAAGCCAGAGGAAAAATTGAATAGGAAAACACAACAAAAAGATAGATTAGGAGGTAGAGGTAAGATAAGGACTGCTAGAGGCAACAAGAAGGAAGAATAATCCACCAGTGGTTAAGGTGATAGAGGTGGAAACAATGATGGAAGGATCAAAGGAAGTCTAAGAAGAGGAAAGTGCATGTAATTACTTATCAATATAGTGGAGTTGAAAGACATAAGAAATCAAAAGTGGCTAGAAGGACAATATTTAGAGAGAACTAGTGAAGCCATAACATAAGTTACACAAACTAATGAAGATTCTATTGTTGATGAAAATTTCACTTTACTTCACTAAGAATAGGGAGAGAATTTGATGTTTGATAGTGCTGCTCAATCTGGAAAAAAATAGTGGAAGAACCAAAACAAAGAAGGAAAATTTTAAAAACTAAATGTAATATCCAAAGAAAGTGATGTAATTTCTTATAGATAGGGAAAGTACACAGAATTTAGTGTCCACTGAAGTCATGGACAAGTTGAAATTCAAAATTTAGTTCATCCAAATCCTTACAGAGTCTCATGGTTACGAAAAAGGCAACAGGTGGCTATGACTAAGCAATGCTTATTAATTTTTCAAATTGGGAATCTTTAAGAGCATGTATTGTGTGATGTGGTTGAGATGGATGCGTGGCACATACTTATGGGAAAACTGTGGCTTCTTGATAGGAAATTTTACCATGATGGTTGGGAAAACACATGTGAGTTCAAGAAAGATGGACAACGATACAAACTCACAACAATGGTAGAAGAAACAATAGAAAGTTGTGGAGGTAGAAGCATGAGTAACAACAAGATCATGTTGTGTTCAACCAAGGAATTTGTACATGAAGAGAGAAGAGAAACATTTTGTTTGGTAGAGATTCCAAAAGCTGCGCAAGAGGAATAAAAAACCATACCCGCATATATTAAATTATTGTTAGATGAATTCAAGGAGATTGTTTCTAATGAATTATCGAAAGGACTACCTCCTGCGAGAAGTATTTATCATAAGATTGACTTGATTCCTAGATCAAGCTTACCAAACAAGGTACCTTACAGAATGAATCCAACAAAGAGTAAGTAAATAAATAGGTACCAGAGCTGTTTGATAGGGGAATAATAAGGGAACGTTTAATTCCATGTGCTGTACCAGTAGTATTGACTACAAATAAGACATGTGAATGGAGAATGTGTACAAATTCTAGAGCCATTAATAAGATCACCATCAAGGTAGATCTTATACTTTTGTGATCCATATTGAAAATGAGAATGTCTTTTGCATTAGTCATATTATTAGGTTTTGGTCATTCTCCGAAAGACCAAATCCTAATGATGTGGTTAATTCGAAATACATTCTCATTTATAACCATCAAGTACTGATTTCCCTTGCCAAAGGATGGAGGATATTATAGAATGTTTGAGTGTGATCCGAATGGATATTGGTGGCCATCTGCCTATTCCACTTGGACCCCCAACACCGTTTCCTTAATTCTAGCACATCTTTCTATTTTGGAAGTTTTTGGGTCCTAAAATACCGGAGTTGTTTTGAGGTCCTAAACGACACTTTAAGGGAAAACAAAGAGACTAGAAAAGTGCTGAAATCTACTTCACAAATTCTGTTTTCGTCTCCTCGTGGAGATCTTCGAAACGAGGTATTATAACATCCAAACATAGATCGTATGCCAAAGTTACGAACCCGAGAACTTGGCAGTGCAACTTACCCCGATGGGGCCCAAAACTATTGATGCTTCATCTCCCAGGTTAGGGTTCTACACTTCTTCTTTATGATAAAAATCCTCAAATCCTCGTTGTAACATAGTTCATAAAGCATATAGCCTCACATATCTTATTAGAGATAAGCTATCATTCCCTGACCTATTTTGCTTCCATTTTACATGTAAACATTTTTCAGTACTTGCTATTAATTAATTGAAGCTTAGTTTTTCACTGTATCTCTATGTTTTGTTTAAATATGTATTTCACTTCTTTCCTTCATAAATCTGGATCAATGGCATCAAAGCCATTTGCTCTTTCTCTGTTTTTCTGTGCATGCCGTAATGAGGTTAGGGTATAAGGAGTTGGGACTTGAATTGGATGAGCCCTTGCAATACTAACCCTTGTGACACCGACGATCTCCCATGGAGGAAGAAATGATGGACACCTTTTCCTTGATCCTTTGGCAGATGCCAACATGTGACACATCTTCATCCAACAGTCACTTTGGAGGCGCCTCCCCCTTCAAGGTACGAGTTGACTTTGATATTCCTATATTTGAAGGTAAGATATATGCAGATGTTGTAGGTAAATGCTTAACTCTACTGGAAGGTTATTTTTCGGTCCATAGTTTCTCCAATAGGTAAAAAGTTAGTTTTTCTCTACTTAGAGCCGCCCCCCATGTCAAGGAATGGTGGGAAACTTACTGTGATAGAAGGGCTGAGGAACCCTCTCTGTTTTTAGGTGCACCCTCTTGGAAATATTTCCAAGATGCTATAAAGGAACAATGTTACCCTATTGGGAGCTATGGAGACAAATACATACAATGGACCACACTACGACAACAAAGGGTTCAATATGTGCATGAGTTGACGAATATTTTCATACTCTATGCACAAAGATGGGTATCAAAGACTCTGAGTGACATCTGGTGCTCACATATTGCGACCATCTACATAAATACATTTAGGAAGAAATGGAGTTATTGGACATCTCCTTCCTGGGTGTAGCATAACAATATTTCTGCCAAAATTGAACAAAAATTTAAACAAAATAAGTGATAATTTCGATTTGCAAATTTGAAGCTAGGGAAGAGCACCCCTAAACCGTAGAACAAAGGTGAAAGCCAAGGCAGGGTGACCCATGACAACCCATCAAAACCATAAGAAAATAATAGCACCACAAAGATGAAGAAGGACATAGGAAAATGGTGTGAGTTCCATAAGATCCCCACTCATGACACAAATGAGTGTCATACCAAGTAGTCACTGGTGGCCGAGTTGAAAGCTTCAAAGTTTAGATGCATGTTTCAAAACCAGACAAGGGGAATGATAAAGGGAATGGAAAGGGGAAGTAGATTGTCGATGCAGATCCCAACACCACCGTTGTCATCACCAAGTTCCAGAAGATTGAGCCCGAAGATCCAGAGGAGGCGTAGCATGTATTCCGTTCACAGATGTGGGTGAAGGGTTCTTCACTGCAATTCATTTGGATAGTGGAAGCGAAAAGTGTTGAAGAATTTAGGGCAATTAGGTTAATAAGATTCTTCGGTTGATGATAACTATTTGTGAGGTACTTTCTACTTTTTCTTATTAGCACTATTTTCTCTTGTTATTATTAATGTGTGTTTTCTTACTTCATCAAATAGTTACCAAAACAAAAGAGGTAAGAACACAGGATGTTGGCTTTCTGACAGGGCCAAAACCTCTCTCTTTGAGAGGAAAACCCACATAAATTCCTCTTATAGAGATTCCAATTGATGAATACCATGACCATGACCCTTGATCTATTTGGCCACTCCGAGACCAAGACATTAATCCTCTTCTTTGTCATTACTGAGATCATCTTCACTGCTACTAAAGTCTTCACTGATGCAACACCGAGGCCATCACTATTGCACCACTGAGATCATCATTGCTGCACCATTGCTACACCTTCACTGAGATCTTCATCATAACAATGAGATCTCTCTCTCTCTCTCTCTCTCTCAAGATCAAGACCTTCATCAAGATCATGACCTTGCAACTATGTCTCCATCAAGATCATGACTGTATCTATACCAAGACCATGATTACATCTATGCGGAGATTATGACTTCATCTAGAATGTATGCCGATCACTATGGGATCACCGAGATCCTCCTCATCACAAATATGTCAAGACTGCATGGAGACATATCCGAGCCCTTTTCTGTGGTATCCATTTGAAACACTGTGATCACCGAGACTATGAGGAGGCCGAGAATTCATCCTAAGGTACCCATCTGAAACACACAGAGATGCTTGTCCTAGTTCATTTAAATCTCATATATGTGAAATAATGTGATCACTCACCAAATTGCAGAGGTATCTACATAATGCACCATGGACAAACTTCCAAAAATACCTCACTGTGGCATCCGAAACCCTTTTCTGTGATAGCCATCCAAAACTTCAGAAGGATACGAGTTCTGCTCTGCTGTTATGAAAAGGTCCTAGTTGGGTACATATATTAATCCATCCCATATACTAAGCCGACAGGCTAGTATGAATGGATGTGGCCGACTTCTTCAAGAGGGATTGTGCTTGTGTTTGGAGGGCTTCTAGACATTTCTATAGACTAGTATACATTAAACATAGGCTCAAGAATAACTCTTCATACATTACATTAATTCTAGATTCTAAATGACAAGTCCTATTATTCTAAAATCACTTGCTCATGAAACCCATGAAGCAAGTTTACAATAATTTTTTCTTCAATACATCATTTACATCAATCATAATTACATGTCATTATGAAAACCAAACCTAGCTACCATTTCTTTAACAAAAATAACCTCACCTCAGCTGAGGTTGTGAAGTAGTTGGGCCTACCGATGACCCACACCCACAACCGTGAACCATCAGATGACTCTACCAAGGCTGATATCTTCGAGTCAGCCAATAATGCCACGTTCCCTACAACATCAAGCCATTCACAGATGAGGTACTGTGTGATGTTGCTCCCCCTGAGGTTTGTTATGTATTATTAGGCCAACTATACTTGTGAAAGCATCATGCTATGTATGAGTCCAGGACTCACACTATTATTATTACCTTGGGAAGTAAGCTATACAAGGTACCAGAGGTAGTTCCACCTACCGCCATTTATTTGAAATTTGCTAAGAAATGTAGTAAGATCATCTACCAAACAAGGAATTTTGTTTTCTTTCTGATTCACTCTCAAAGTAAGGGGAATATTGTGGCCACATCCATGGCCCTTGGGAAGGATTCCTCCACACAGTAGAAGTGGCTGGATAAGGTCGTGGAAGAATACAAAGAAATCTTCTCCTCACCCAAACAAATACCTTTGCACTATTAGGTCAAGGATTAGATTGATATGACTCCCGGGGAACCTATACCCAATGAGCCTATATACCACCAGTATCTTTCGGAAAACGAAGAAATCAAGCAACAAATCCAGGAGTTGCTACAAAAAGGGCACATCCGACCAATTTCTTTACTTTGTGGGAGCCTAATTGTACTCGTACAAAGGAAGGATGAGACATGGAGACCCTACATTGATTATTGGGTACTAAATAAAATCATTATTAGGAAAAGGTATCCAATCCTATGGATTGATGACCTTCTTGACCAAATCAAGGGGGCCGAGGAATTCAACAAGATTGATATGAATTCTGGCTGTCACTAGGTTCCAATACAACCCACAAATGTATGGAAGACCACCTTTAAAACCAAGGAGGGCCTTTTTGAATGGTTGTTCATGCCCTTCATGTTAACAAATGTCCCTGCAAATTTTATGAGGTTGATGGATGACATCTTGCGACCCTTCACCAACTCGTTTGTGGTTGTATATATGAACATAATCCTATTCTTCAACAAGAGTTGGGAAAAACAGTTGCAAAAAATTCGACATGTCCTTCAAACCCTGCTGCAACACAAGCCAACTTGGAGAAATGTACTTTTGGCATGAGCTAGGTCCAATATCTGGGTTACATCATTGATGAGAAAGATGTGCATGTGGATCCAACTAAGATCCAAGTAATTTAGAATTGGCCAACCCTGATCACTCTAATAAATCTTCACAACTTTATGGGCCTTGCCTATTTCTATAGAAGGTTCATGTTAGGATTCTCTCATATCACTTCACCTTTGAGTCAATTTACCAAGGGTGAAGCGAAAGACAAGTTTTTCTGGTTTGATTTTGTTGAGCTGAAGCACCGTCTTTGCTCTGCACCAATGCTCACATTTCCAGACTTACAACAACCATTTGGAATTGAGACAGATGACTCCAACGATGCTATTGGTGCAACCCTAACCCAACAAGGGCATCTGATGGCCCATCATAGTTAGACACTCTTTGATACAATTAAAAGATACTCTACTTATGATAAAGATATGTATTCCATCATGCAAGTTTGCTGATAGTGGGAACATTACATTCTAGGGAAGGAGACAATCATCCACACAAATCACGACCTCTCTAGTTTATACAGACACAAGGGAAGTTCCAGAACGACTGCCATTAAAAATGGTCCACATATCTTCAAAAATTTCATTTGAACATTAAGTATGAGAAGGGTAGCAACAATAATGTTGCAGACTGCCTCAGTCGACCATTGGTTGTGGTGTTGACCACTGTGCTCAACTCTTGTGGGCATGAGACTTTTTGATGGCCACAACTTTACAAAAATGATCCTTAATTAACCACCACATACCAAATGCTAATGGATGTCAAGCAAGTTCTAGAATTCTACCTCTAGGATGCACTGTTATGCCACTTGGGACACCTTTGTGTTTCTTCAAGCGAGCACGCCAATATGATTTAGGAGGCGCACTATAGTCGGGTCGTAAGACATTTTGATGTGGAGAAGATGATGGAAGTACTACAAAAGTATTTTTATTAGCCAGATCTCCGTCAGGATGCTAAAAATTATATCAGATCCTGCATTTCCTGTGCCATCACCAAGTCAACCATTAAGGAGAAAGGCCTGTATACTGCTCTCCCTAATCCTAGCCGACCATGGGAATCCATCTCCATGGAATATATGTTTGGATTTCCTTCTACCAAGCATGGTAATGAATATGTATTATTGGTTGTCGAATTTTTTTCTAATATGGCCATACTGGCTACCTGCAAGAAGAGTATCACATCCGAAGCCACTGCAAAAATATTCTTTGAACAAGTATGGGCACATTTAGGGATCCCACAAACCATTTTATCGGATTGGGATAGTAGGTTCCTAAGTGCATTTTGGTTTAACCTTTGGTTATTGTTGGACATCGAGGTCACCAAGACGACTGCATTCCACCCCGATACTAATGGCTAGAAAAAGGATGTCAACAAGATGACTGTGCACGTACTACACATGTAAAACTCTAAGCATCCACGAACATGAGTTGAGAGTCTTCCCTATGTGCAAAAAAACTATAACAAAGCTCTCCATAGTTCGACTGACCACAACCCTTCTCAAGTGGCCCTAGGGTTTTAACCATTATGTCCCTATGATGTTGCATTGCATTTTGCAACCACCTAGGAAGAATTTTCCCATGTTCAGTCCGAAGCTGATAAACCCACCAGGTTTATTGAGCACATTTAGCACATCTGCCAGCAGACTCATGACATCTTAGACAAAGCCAATCCCAAGTACAAACACTGACATGATCAACATTGGTTTCCACGTAAGTTTTAGGTGGGTGACAAAGCTTGGTTACATTTGCAAAAAGAACGCCTTGCCAGAGCCCATCAAAAGCTTTGACCACTTCGATATGGGCCTTACACCATCACCAAGGATGTGGGTGACAATACTTTCAACCTCAACATTCCCCCTTTAATTGGCCTGTACCTCGTGTTCAATGTGGATTGCCTTCGACCATACTATCCACCATTGCTCAACACATCAAACAATTGAGCAACTAACACCAACAAAGCTCAACCTTAACTGCATTGAACAAGACACAACTGATCAGATCATGGAGACACAAATCAGGCACACTTGAAAATAGAGGATCCAAATGTATCGGGTTGTCAATTTTTGCTAAATCTTAGACCAGGGCAAGCGGCTTACCAAGGACAAAGATCAACAAAAGTTTACTGTTGTCCTTGTGACAAACACCCTCTAAATTTTTTCCTACAGAGGAATTTTGGAGCCTACCCGTGATCCTATAATCTGCCATTCCTTGAAATTTCTTAGTTGCTTCATGATTTTCTAAGTGCTTAAGTCTTCTTCATAGATCCTAAGTGTCAAAGTCACTTTCTCATACATGCTTAGTCTTCAAAGAATTCACAAGTGCAATTAGTTCAATGCAATTTTACATAGGCATTGAGCAAATCCTAAAAGTAAGGCTTGCGTAATCCCTATTGATAGTGATTGTGCAGTTCATTAGTACAATAAACTACACAACCTATGTTGATAGTTAGTGCACACTCTCCATTGACACTCTCCCTCTCACTTTGGTTGTAGTTGTACTATTCCAATGAGTTTTCCCAACTGTCACTTTTGCAGACCTTTGCTTTCGCAAGTGTCGCTTTCACTTTCGCGACTGCCATTTTTGCTTGCTTTCACTTCTATAAGTGGATTTTTTGTGTTCTGTTCACTATAACATGTGTCTATTTTACTTTCTTTAGCTTTTGCAAGTGTCATTTTCACGTTTTCTTACTATCACAAGTGTCGCTTTTTGGTAAGGGAAGCGTCACATGTAGTAATAGGAAGTCACATGTACACCCTTGAAGCACAACTATGATGAATTCTCTTGTACCAATATGTTCTAGCTATCATAGAGATATGCATTAGACTCATTTTCCAAGTCTTGAGCATTGTTTTGTTAGTATCATCACTTGTGTTGCAAAGCATATCTCAATTGTCACACTTGGAGGTAAGTGTTGTTCTGCTGTTGATTTGATGAGGACATGTTGATTTTGGGTGGTAAATGCTTCATTTTCGAGTGGTTGATTGTATATAAGTGTGTGATCATGTTCAAGTCTTGTGTTGGTCTCACACTTAGCCATTTTCTAAAGATGATCCTTCCCTGATCAACCTCCCTCTAGTCTGCCTCCCTGAACTGTGCATTGCGTAGTCTCAGGCCTCAGTTAGTCTGTCTTTCCTCTTAGAATTGTGCAATGCACAGTCACTGCCTACAAGGACTGCACATTGCACAGTCATAGTGCTTAGACAATCTCTTTCCCTAGGAAACTGCATAAATTTCTTCCCCAAATAATTTCTCTCGACACATTACACAGTTTCAGTCAGCAATCTGGTCCCTTTGTCTCACTGAGTAGCCCAACTGTGCAGTCATTGACCTTCTAGGGCTGTGTATTGCACAATCATAGTAAGAAAACCCTTCCTATCTGCCTCTTTGACTTGCTTAACTGCATATCCTCAGTCACCGACCTCCCAGAATTGTGCATTTCACAATCATAGTGAAAAAACCTTCATCACTATCTCATTGAATTACCCAAATCCGTAGTCTTGTGCCTTCTTGTCTCCTAGAATTGCACATTGCATAAGTTTAGTGAGAAATCCCTCACTGTTGTCTCCTTAAATCCCTTAACTACACAATCTTCCTTCTCTAGTCCCCAGATACTATGCATTGCGCAGTCACAGTAATCAGTCCCTCACTCTTGCCTCCTGGAACTGTGCATTGCACAACCCTTGAGCCTTCTTCTCTGTCCAACACTCAGTTGTGGGCTGAATTAGTAGAATGCATGAAGGAGGTTAGACTAATAGATTTCGGGACTAGTAGATAGGGGGACCATGCAAGAAGATACTCATGAAGCTGTAAAGACAAGATGATAAGCAAGCGAGATGATGAAAAGACACTAGATCACAACAACATATTGAATATCATGATCACATGGAAGTATCTATATCGTTCAACCTCTTGGAGGATGAAGATGAAAGACATGCAATATCTATCATGGAGAATTTAAAGTCATATCAACAAAAAGAAGAGCTTGGCATTGCCACATCATCATGAAGTTCCATGTCATCATTGCCAAGTCATGGCTTGTACAAATGTCATTACAATGTCATATGTGTCAATGTGTCTTGCCACATAATTTGTGGAATGTCATTGTGTATTTCTAAAACTGATAAAAATGTAAATGTCTGAAAGTCCAAGAGTCACATGTGGAATACGAGAAGTCACTTGTAGGCTAAAGAGTCACTAGGAAAAGTCGAAAAGTCTTGTAGAAGTTCAAGAGTCACTTGGAAGTCCAATAGTCATGGGGAAGGCTCAGAAGCCATGGGGATATGAAAGGTCATTCATCTTATTATAAATACACCCTCATAACTCAAGTAAAGGGGATTTTGGAGGCTTAGGCTTTGGAGAACTAGCCTTGACTTCTCTAGCTAAGCATAGGAGAGAAGATCATTCTTTGGAGAAGCAATAAGTGATTTAATGTTCCACTATTGGAGCTAGTGGCTCGCCATTGTAACTATGTACATGGATCTTTCACTTAATAATCAAAAGCTTGCTAAGACAACACATTTTTATGAACGTATCATGAATATTGTAAGACTATTCTTTATATGTTTGTGGTATATGTTATGTTCATATGTACTAAGGAAATTGAACTACTTCCTTGGATTTGGTACTTGTTGCATGTGTGTTGTATTTGCTTTAATGATCGTTGTGTCTATGCGAAATTTTTCGGTAAATAAATAGTGAATCTTTCCTTTGTCTCGCATGCCTCTCTTAGGATAATCTTATTACTTTCCTTCCAGAGTCTCACTTTTACTACCCTCTTGTGAAAGCCTTCTTTTACACATTGCAACTGGTGTTCCACAGTGTCAACTTACTTGTTGGTTTCAAAGGTTATGTGCATACTCTCTTATGTTATCCATTGCAACTAAGGCAAACTTTTGAGTTATGGTGGTTGGGCTGATACTTTGGATGGGGCTGCTACTCCAAACGACGTGAGGTCTAATTAGGAATTCACATAAGAGAGACCCCATTGGTTGACAAATTTCCAACAATGTCAACATTTACCCATCTCATGGAGGCACCCAACGCAATGTGGGCCATTTCTTCCTCAGGGGGAGGACTAATCTAGGTGGATATGGGTGGCCATATTCCTATTCCAATTGGAACCCTAACACTGTTTCCTTTTAGTTTCCTTAATTCTATCACAACTTTCTATTTTTGGCATTTTTTTGGGTCCTAAACTTCCGAAGCCATTTTCAGGTCCTAAATGACACTTTCAGGGAAAATAGATAGATCTAAAAAAGTGCCAAATTATGTTTCACAATTGCTTTTTCTTCCTCCTTGTGGAGATATTTGAAACAAGGTATTATGATAGCCAAACAAAGGTTGTATGCCAAAGTTACGACCCAGAGAAGTTAGCAGTCCAGCTTACCCCAATGGGGCCCAAAACCGTTGGCAGTTCATCTCATAGGGTTAGGGTTTTACACTTCTTCTTTATGATAAAAGGCCTCCAAGCCTCATTGTAACACAGTTCATAAGGCATGTAGCCACACATGTCATGTGAGAGATAAGATACCATCGCCTGAGTTATTTTATTTCCATTATGCATGTAAACAATTTTCAATACTTGCTATTAATTAATTGAAGTTATGTTTTTCACTGTATCTCTATGTTCTATTTAAATCTGTATTTCATTTCATTCCTTCATAAATCTAGATCAAAGCGGGGCTACACATTTCACAAATATAGACATGAAGAGTGGTTATCATCAAATCTGGATCCAAGAAGTTGATGAGTGGAAGATCACTTTAAAGACAAAGGATGGATTATTTGAGTGATTGGTTATGCCATTTGGGTTGACTAATGTCCCTAGCACATTCATGAAGCTCATACATGTGGTCTTGAAACAATTCTTGGATTTTTTTTTTTTTTAATAGTATACTTGGATAACATTTTAATTTTCAGCAAAACGAAAGAGGAGCACTTGGAACATGTAGGGCAAGTGTTGTAACAATTGAAGGAAGAAAGGTGGTTGATCAACTTGAAGAAATGTACATTAATGCAGGTTGAGTTAGTGTACTTGGAGTTTCTTATTTCCAAGAAAGGTTTGAAGATGGATTTTGAAAAGGTGAAGGCCATCTTGGATTAGCCAACACCTTAGTATAATTTTGAGGCTAGGAGCTTCCATGAATTGACAAGCTTCTACTGGAAATTAATTAGGAATTTTAGCTAGATTTGTGGACCTCTTACTGAGTGGATGATAAAGGGGAATTCTAAATGGACAACAACAACAAGGAAAGCATTTTCATATTTGAAAAGGTGACGAAGAAGCTTGTTTTAATGCTTCAAAACTTTGATAAAGAATTCCAAGTTGACTTTGATGCAAGTGGGACAACAATTGGAGCAGTTTTATGTCAAGAAGGCAGACAAATAACATTCTTCAGTGAGAAGTTGAACGATGTTAAGAAGTAGTATTCTATATATGATTATGAATTTTATGCTATTGTACAGGACTTGAATAAGTGGAGACACTTTTTGTTGCCCAAGGAGTTTGTCTTGTTTACTGATCACAAGGCATTACAATATATCAACAATAAAGGTAAGTTAAATCAAAGTTATTATGAATGGGTTGAATTCTTGTAAAGTGATACATCTGTTTTGAAGTATAGATATGAAATTCCAAACAAAGTTGTAGATTCCTAGAGTAGGAGAGTGTTGCTACTCAACAAATTGTCAATAGAAGTAGTGGGTTTGGAAAGCATGAAGGATTTATATGCAAAATATGTCGATTTTGAAGAAGCTTAGACAACTTGTAAAGCTCCTTGGAGTATGGAAAGAACCATGTTCTTGGATTACCATATCCAAGAAGGTTTTTTATTAAAAAATCAACAATTGTGCATTCTTTAAGGGTCAATGAAGCCGAATCTTATTAAGGAGCTACATGATGGAGGCTTAGGTGGAGATTTTGACATGGATAAGACCAAATCATTGGTAAAAGAGAGGTATTTTTGGCCTACCATCAATAAGGATGTCATAAAGTTTGTTGAGTGTTGTAGAGTTTGACAACTCGAAAAGGGTAGAAGTCAAAATATGGGGTTGTATACTCCATTGTCAGTACGATATAGGCCTTGGGAAGTTGTGAATATGGAAATTTTCTTACAGCTTCAAAGGACACAAAGGAAGCATGATTCAGTGTTGGTTATTGTGGGTCGGTTTTTGGGGATGAAAAATTTCATAACATGTAAGAGGACAAGTGATCCTATTGAAGTGGTTGTTTTATTATTCAAATAAGTAGTGAGACTTCATGGCTTACCAAGAACCATTACTTTATATAGAGATACATGGTTATTGGGTCACTTTTAGAGGATGCTATGGAAGAAAATGGGATCTAAACTGTTATATAGTTCAACCTATCACCCAGAGTTAGATGGAGATTGAAGTAGTAAACAAGAGTCTTGGAAATTTGCTGATAAGTTTGAGTGACAAAAATCACAACTAGTGGGATATGGTTTTGGCACAAACAAATTTTGGATACAATGACCCGGTGAATAGATCAAAATCGTAAGAGTCCATTTCAAATTATTTATGGTTGGTCAACCTGATACAATTACCATATTTGAGGAAAGGGAGAGTGCTGATGCAATTGATTTTGCACACAACATGTAGGAAATGCATAAACAAGTGAAGAAAATATTGCAACAAAGTAATGACAGGTATAAGGAGAAGGGAAATTTATAAAGAGGAGTAAATGTTTTTGTATAAGGAGAAATGGTAATGACACATCTACAAAAATAAATATTTCCCAGGGGTACTTATAACAAGTTGAAATATAAGAAAATAGGCCTATGCAGAATTCTTCGAAAGATTTCTAAAATCGCCTACAAGCTAGAGTTGCCGAGAGACTTGGATATCTCTTTGATAATAAATTTGGATAATCTATATGATTTCCATGAAGGAGAGAACATTAAAGAGACAGGTACCCCAACTGAGTGGAAGGAACAATTACCAGTTAAACATGTTGAAGAAGTGGAAGAAATTCTGTCCACAAGGGTTGGAAAGAACCACAAAAGGGAGTATTTGGTCAAATGGTAAAACAAGGGGTTTGAAGATGTGTTGTGGGTGATTGAAAAAGATCTATCACACCCATGAGGTAATTTAGTCTTTGAAGGAACTACCACATCATATTTTCTTACCAAGGGTGTTTGATGCAGGAGCATCCTTAGCCTCGAGAAATCCTAATCAACCAAAAACAAGTTTATGTTTGAGTTCGTAATGTAGGAAAATAAGTGCTACTACCCTTGTGTATTTTGAGATTCTGACACTCCCAGAATCACGTGATAATACTCTTTTTGTGTGGAGTTGTTGACACACCCAAGCCGATAGTTGCTGCTACAGGACAACCACTACTAGACACACTACGAGAATGGAATATAGGTTTTTTTTTTGATTTGTCAGCATATTGTGAGGAATCAAATTGATTCAGTTTTGGAATGCGAAGAGGTTGACAACATGTTAAACAACTTGTTTCAGTTGGAATGCAAAGAGGTCAACAACATGAGAAATAAATTAAAGGAACAAGGACTAAAAGATGCTTTTTCTTCCGGCTCTTGGGGATTTTGGCTTTTGGCTACTATACGATTTGGAGAGACCTTCAACTGCTACATGATTTGGGTAGAGTGCTTTGACTACTTTGTGGTATTCTTGTGCTACCACATGTAAATTTCAAGATCTTTGTGCCTGCTATTTTGAAATTTGAGTTCTTATATGTAACAACACATTCTGAATGAATAAAACACATTTGAATTCTACCTTGAGTTTTCAGGGGCATGTTTAAAATTACTCTCTATTTATGCTCTGTGATTTAATCATTGGAGTAGTTTAATACAATAGTCAAAACCAATTGGCTATGGCTATGCACTTTGTAGCAATAGTTATGGTTCTGTAGTTTGTTGTGAAAGCTACCAAATCTCACTTGTTGCATCTGGAGGGGAGGGTGGGGGTGGGATGGAGGATAGCCTCAATTTTTGATGCCCACGATGGTTAGGTTGGATACTATCCAATATGCATTTAAGACCCCCTGCCTCTATTATGCAATGTGCAAGTTAGGAGGTCGAACTCCATACTAGCTGTATATCTGGTTGGTGCACAATTTTCTTCTAAAAACAAGGCTTGGCCCAAATTAGATGTTTGGCCTTCCTCCCTCCCTAGGGTCACACTTCTTCCTTTTATTATGCTGCCACCTATGATTACACTTAAGGGTTTCCCCCTTTACTTCCATATCAATGACAACACATTAAGGAATAAAATATAATTAAAATAAAAAACTCACATCTACCACAACCTAGGAAAAGGGATTAACTAAATAATCAACATAAAAGAATTCATAAAAAAATAAAAGAAAATTAAGAAATGTCTCAAAAATAAAGCAAAAAACAAATTTATGCCTAACCATTAAAAAAAATATAATAAATGTTTAAAAGAATAATAGAAAAACTTAGAAAACAAAAAATAAAAATTAATATAATGGAATAATTTGGAAGAATAATAGTGACCCTATGATTCATACTCGTAATAAAGAATTGAGTGTGAGAAAAGTGTAGCCTAACAATAAATATATAAGAGACCTAGATAATAAAAGGGATAGATAACTAGTAGGATAAAGGAGAAAAGTAAAAAGTAAAAATCTTGAAAAATAAAACAATAGTAAATATGGAATTGTAATAAGATGATATTAATATGATAATGTTATTATTAAAATAATATTAAAGTAAGACATTATAATAATAATAATATTATTGAGATAATATAATAATAATAAATTATCTTTATAAAGATAATATTTGATATGTGTATGCTATGATTCTAGTATAATAGTAACATTATATCATATCATAGTAAAATTAATAAGATATGATACTACACTATTATAATATTAAAATAACATGATATTGGTATATTTCATATATTAATATTATTATTATTATAATTATAATATTAAGGAAGCATTATTATTATTATTTTTATTTTTTGATTAGAGGAGTCAACAATTAGGTTAGTTTTGTACTCACGTGAGATGCGGTTGAGTCCAACCACTACCACTATAAAATCTAGGCACGTACATAGGCCCATTTCCGCACACAAAAGGTGAATAGAGGGGATTCGGTTGATTCTAACCACTACCACTATAAACTCTAGGCACGTATATAGGCCCATTTCCATACACACAAGGTGAATCGAGGGGATTTGAATACCTGACCGCACACTAATAATTCATTTACATGACCATCAATAGTTGAGCTGCGCTTAGGGGGCTAATATTATAGAAGTATTATTATTATAGAAATATTCATAATAGGTACTATTATTACATCATATATTAATACTATTATTAATATAATTTGATAAAAAAAAACCGTTGGAGGTACTAAGGGGGGGTGAATCAATATTTCTTTCAATTGTTATATTATGCAAGTTACATTTTATTAGAAGTTACACGAGAACACAAGATGTAGAATAAGAAAAGTAATTTTATTAATGAAAATAGTGAGGACTCCAATCCTCTACAATAATTTAGGTTCCAACTAGTACAACAAAATTCTAAATTCTTCAAGGATCCAACCTTGAATGAGGACTCCAATCCTCAATTATAAATCCAGGCTCCAACTTGTATGAGGACTCCAATCCTCTATTATAAATCCAGGTTCCAACCTAGTCTCTCACAAGGCTCCAACCTTGTATGAATATTTTCCACATATAAGTGGCTTCAATCCTTCTCCAAAATGATCTTCAAAATATGCTTCCAAAGAGCCGCTACATGATCTCTAACAATTGCTCACTATTTATTCAGGAATCTGCTCACTATTTATGATCTTCAAAATATGCTTCTAAAGAGCTGCTACATGATCTCTAACAATTGCTCACTATTTATTCAAGAATCTAAGTCTGCTCACTATTTATTCAAGAATCTAGGTTTGCACCTTCTCCAAAAAGTCCGCTTCAAGTCTCTTTAGGTTTGCAACAAAACGTCTTCAAGTTTGCTATTACAAGGAACCTCAACAAAAACTACAAGAATGCTTCAATAGGCTGTTCAATGGAGGTTGAATAATGTAAAGGAAGAAGGTTTCAATAGGGATATATTTATCATAGACAGTAAAACTACTGAATAGAGCTGAAACAATGAAGAAAAAACCAAAATCTGGAGGCAGAAACATTCTCATTCAATCATCGCACTTGTCCTTAAGGGAAACAGGGATGCATCTCACCTGCAACACACGGGAGGTGTGATGCATCCAGACTACGAATGAGAGACAGTACAATGGTCCAGGGACGAGACTGAGCTTGGTTTTCACTCATAGTTTGCAGCTAAGTTCAAGGATTTGATAGACAGTAAACACAAAGTTTAGGAGCTGATTTAATGAGGTTATTGAGCTACCACCAGGGATCTTAGGATGTTTGCAAGATAGATGTTCAGTTCATAAACCAACCTAGAGATTGATTGAAGCAGCGTTGATCTACTTTGCACTTGCATAGCAAAAGAAGTTTGAAGGCTAGCTGGCTTAACTTTAGGCTACGTTTGTAGTTTATAAAGCAAACAATAGTAACAAACAAACAAACTATTTTCTCCCCAGTGGAGTCAACATTTTGTTTTCGGGAAAACTAGTGTCTATTCAGAGCTGCTAGTCCCACTAAGACGGGTAGCTATCTTAGAAACAAACAATTCAAAGTAACTTGTGTTTTCCTTTATGGGAGATAGATGAAAGAGAAGCAGAGAACACCAACCTTAGTCTTTCGCTTGGCTTCTTTCTTGTTTCATCTCTCCTTTGATAGAGCTTCGCCACTCCTTTCTCACTTGTCCCGCTTCAAAGAACACATGTAGAGTCAAAGCAACAAAATACCATCGAGGCATAGAGATCTATAACCATAAAAAATGTAGAATCAGATGTACATTAAGCATACAAATGCATACACAAATACAAGATTTAGAAATAAACAAGTATATGGAGGAAAACTCAAATAACTTTATTGATAGAAGTAGTAGAAGAGATGATTACAACCCAACTATCTGATCCACTGCCATCCTCCTAGCATGAAAGCCCTCTTCACCTCATGAAAAGCTAGATCACCCACAATACAACGCTTCATAGAGAAACCAACAACACTTCCTTACAAAATAAAAAATTCCAGCCTCTAGATCTCTAGGATGAGGGATCCATATATAGATATTTGCAGGAGGGTGATTCAACTTCTGGGATTTTGATTAGTGTCATTTCACTGATAGTTCTTGGTTCCACTTGGAGATTTCATGATCTCTTACTCAACCCTGGGCAAATTCAGAGAGGCAAGTGTCATATGAGCAGTTTATAGAAGATTCTCTGGGTTTCCACCTAGAAAACTGCCTCTGCCATTTGTCTGCTCTCGCTCATCGTACCCTACGAAAGGGATTTTTGGTATGAATCACACCCTTTGTGTGTAGCAGGTGAGATGCATCACACCCTTAGCATGGAGCAGTCTGTATGGTCCAATTTTGACCAATTCTGAGCAGTTTTTCAGGGAGAACTTTTGGGAAATGATGTAATCAGTTGACCTTGATCCTTTAGGGTATGAAACAACACTTTCATGGGTTTAGAAGCCCTTGGTTTATGGACATATGTTATTGGGGTTGCAGTTCCCAAATATGTCTATAACACCTCTAACAACATTATTGAAGAAATATGCATTTTCTTGGACTCCAGAAGCAACGATGGCCTTTTAACATCTTAAAGAGGCAATGTGCCAAGCACTGGTCTTAGCTACACCAGATTTGACAAAAGGTGTTATTGTGGAATGTGATGCCTCAGGAAATGGAATTGGAACTATTTTAATGCCAGAAGAAAGACCCATTTCTTTCGAAAGTCGTCCAATAAAAGGAAAGTATTTACAAAAATCTATTTATGAGAAGGAAATGTTGGAAATACTACATGCACTTAAGAAATGGTGATCCTACCTAATGGGAAGACACTTCAAGGTAAAAATGGATCATGTTAGTCTTAAATAATTTTTAGAACAAAGATTATCTTCAGAAGAGCAGTGAAAATGGGTCATAGAAATGTTGGGTTATGACTTTGAAATAATATACAAAAAAGGGAAGCAAAATTTTGTTGCAGATGCACTCTTAAGAAAGGATGAGGACGTGGAAGCATTGCTTTCTGAAATTTCTATTATCCAACTAGATTGGATAGGTGAAGCAAGGGATGAATGAAAGAATGTTGAAGAAGTGTGGTCACTCATTCAAAATTTATAACAAGATCCTAATACATTTGATACATTTAGTTGGAAAAATGATTCGTTATAGTACAAAGATTGCTTATATCTATGTAAGAATTCCCAACTCAAACAAAATATTCTTATGGAATTGCACACCTCTCCCTTAGGAGGGCACTCAAGATTTTTAAAAACTTACCATAGGGTTAAGAAGGATTTTTTTTGGGATGGCCTTAAATCAGATATTCAAAAGTTTGTGGCAGAATATTTGGTTTTCCAACAAAATAAAGTTGAAACAATTAAGATCCCCGGTCTATTACAACTCTTATCCATTCCAAGCCAACGTTGGGAGGAGGTTTGAATCAAATTTATCATAGGTTTACCCAAGTTCAAAGGAAAGAGTGCCATCATGGTGGTAGTTGACAAACTTACCAAGTATGCACACTTTTTTTCATTATCTCATCCATTTAAATCCAATACAATTTCTATTGCATTTATGGAAACAATTCAAAAGCTACATGGAAACCCAAAGATTATTGTAAGCAACATACATCCAATTTTCATTGGAAATTTTTGGACAGAATTATTTTCTTGTCTTGGTACTCAATTAGCTCATAGCTCATCTTATCATCCTCAATCTAATGGACAAACTAATATAGTAAACAAATGTTTGGAAGGATATCTTCGTTGCTTTATATATGATAAACAAACATAATGGGTCAAATCGTTAACTCTGGCTGAACAATGGTATAACACTTCCTTCCATACTTCAACAAAAATGACGCCATTTATGGAACTTTATGGATATCATCTATCATCCATCACATCATATTTAAGAGAAAAATCCAAGGCTCAAGCAATGGAAGATAACATCAAGAATCAACAAAAAGTTCTCCAACTCTTAAAGGATTACCTCACTTTGGCGTAAAATAGAATGAAACAATAGGTAGATCAACATCATAGTGAAAGAAGTTTTGATGTAGGTGACTAGGTATTCCTACAACTACAACCATATAAACAAATTCCCCTTAAGAAATCTAAAAGGATAATAAATTATCACCAAATTATTATGGTTCGTAAAAGGTGTTGCAAAATATTGGTACTATGGCATACAAATTGGAGCTTCCTGTAGCTTCCTGAGTGTAACCAGTTTTCCATGTTTCATGCTTAAAGAAGGTTATAGGTGAAAAGCTCCCAGTTCAAACAATATTGCCAGAACTTGACTAGGAAGGAAAAATAATATTAGAACCTGAAGCAGTCATAGAAACAAGAACTTGATAGCTACGAAATCGATCAATTTCGGAGTATCTCATAAAGTGGAAGAAATTACCCACTGAATATTCCACATGGGAGGATGATAATTTTATACAGAAGCATCCAGAACTACTCAAGCGTTGAGGACAACACTTTTTTGAAGGACAGGGGCATGTTGGGTCCCTATAATGTTAGTGATTCTCCCATTACTATTGTCATTGTATCCCTTATTGTTATTGTTGTACCCCTATTGTCCCCATATTGTTATTATTGTGCCCCATAGAACCCCACTATTGTTATTGTTGTGCCCTTATATTATTATTGTTATGTCATCTTTGATTATATTGTGACCTCTTAGAATCCTATATATAGAAAGGATGTTTTTTCATTTGTATCATCTAATAATTGTTCATTTGTGTAATGTAAAGGAGGTTGGCCCCTTAAAGAGGTCAGTTGTTTCTCTATCTTTTCTTCTATTTTGTGAGTTGGTTGCATAAGAAGAACCCAACGAGGCCATGCCTCTTGCACTTCCAGTACCCATCACCCCATGGAACAAACACATACAATTCCCTGACCAGAGGTTGAATAAACTGCTCCATTCTAACAAAATTTGCCGAGTTAAGATCGATAATATACTAGGAATCATTGCCAATAACTAAATATGTCAGCAACCTTCGGTTGCCTAGAATTCCCCTCACACACCACTTCCACATTAGTGTGAGAACCCAAGCTACCTTTCTCAACAGGCCGAACAAAATTTTTCCCATTCCAAGTGTCCTTAAAAATATGCCACCTTCCGACATTAAACCTCGCATGCTTACCGCCACCACTCCAAGTGCTAGCTTCATTTTGAGGGTGTTCATGTGATATTTATGATACGCATTAATCTCTGGGCCCGAACAAGTCCAATAGGGCGGACTTGCACCCCGATTTGGGATTAAGTAATGATATATGAAAAACATCATGCAGTTTAATCTTGGGTGGTAATGGGAGCCTATATGCTATGGGTCTCATAGTTTTTAGTATTTCAAAAGGCTTGTAGCATCTAAACATAAGTTTGGCAGAAATTCCTAGGCTTAAGGAACTCTTCTTGTGCTTTACTTTTAGATACACATTATCTCCCACTTTAAATTCCTTATATGAAAGGTTCTTGTGGAATATATATATATATTTTTTCCTTGGGATACTTTTAGATTTTGTTTTATTCTTATGAATTCCAATTATGTTTCTTTTAACATATCCATTCTAAAAAAAAATTGTTTACTAGACTATCCTAATTTACTGGGGTGTTGCATTTCCTACCGTAGAGTGCCTCAAAGGGACTCATCTTTAACAATGCTTGATAGCCATTGTTTTAAGAAAAATCTACCAAATGTAGGTACTCTTCCCATTTTTCTATTTTTTCCTAATGTACATGTGAAACATACCTTATAGTACTTGGCTTGTTCTTTCATTTTCCCCACTAATTTGGGGATGATACGTAGTGTTGAAATTCAACTAGATTTCCAATCCTTAAAAAAATTCTCTCCAAAAATTTGATGTATAATTTGCGTCTCTTTCAGATATGATGGTCTTAGGCATACGATGTAGTTTGAAAATTTCTCTTAAGAAATTATTTGCAATGTTAGTTGCAATATGGGTTGATTTTATAGTAATAAAGTGGGTAGGCCTTCTTAACTTGTCAATCACAACCATAGTCACATTGTGTTTTTTTAAATATCTTTAGTAGTCTCATAATGAAATCCATTGATATAATTTCCCATTTCCATTCAGGGATTGGTAATGGATGCAATAAACTTCTAAGGTTTTTGCGTTCAACTTTGACTTGTTGGAATTCATTTCATCTAGCTAATTTGTGATTTTTTCTTCATTCTAAGCTAGTGGTGTTTCTTTATTGTTGTCATTATTATATTTTAATAGAAATTAAGGGATTTTTGAGGTCTAAAATTGGCCTCCTAAGTAAAATAATAAAATGATGGTAAAAATAATAAAACAAGAGTTATGATTTTTTAAAAGGAAAAAAAGAAAACTAATTTTTCATTGTATTTTTGGACTTATCTCCTTGTAGGTTTACTCAAATTTCAAACGTGTACACTCATTGGATGTAGAATTATATTTTACATCCAATGAGTACCCACTCCACATACTTTTTATTAGATACACAATAAGAAAGTATGGATCTAATAAATAGTATGCAGAGTGGATGTTGGATGCAATATCTAATTCCACATCCAATGAGTGTACACACTTGAAAATTGATTAAACCTACAAGGAGATAAGTAAAAAGTATGACTAAAAAAAGTAGTTTTCTTCTTTTCCCTCCAATAATTTTCTTCCTTGGGGGTGACATCATCATCTTGAATCCTATTGGTTCTCTTAAAGTTGATTTGGTTTGTGCATTTTTCATTTTGAGGCCCATTTTTGACCTCAAAATTCCCTTAATTCAAGGTGTCTTGAATAAGTATTCTTATGTATTTTATCAATAATGAGCTTTTAAAAAAATTGCGAATCTAGTAAGTACAATCTATATTTATATCACGACGTCCCATCTTTAGTAATTCAATAACCATTAAAGCCTTGTCTTAATGGATCCTATTTTAGGAGGTCACTAAGTTAGATGAAATTTTCCTCAATGTGCAGGTGGTCCTAACTTGCAAGTGACAATGACCACTAAATGAATCACTTTCATCCTTATTATGAGTACATCTACGACATCATTTTATTTAAATTTTATGTGTCTTATTTAAAAATCATATTCATTGATTAGGGATGACCATCTAGCTTGTTTGGATTTCAAATGAGTTTGATCAAATAATTACTTTGTCCCACTATGATATTTATCAACACATATCTTTGGTCAATAAAGTAGTTCCACCCCATCTTTAGTGTGTGAATTATGGCTTCTAGCTCCATGTTATGAGTTGCATAATTCCTTTCATATTCCTTTAGCTTCCTAGACTTGAAACTTATTATATGACCATATTGCATAAGGACGCCACTGATCCCTTTTTTGTAAGTATATGTTCTCAACATAAAATATTTATTTGAGTCCCTAGTTTCATAATTGGTGCACTAGTAAGGAGGTTCTTAAATGATTGAAAAATATCGTTGTAATTTCAGACAATATGAATCTTACTCCTTTCCTTTTAAATGATGTTATTGGAAGGAAAAATATTTTAGAATCTCATAAATCAATCTCCAGTAATATCCTAATATCCCCATGGATGATATTACATCCATCACATCATAGTGGGCTAATCTATGATATCTGTGTTTACCTTTCCTAGATCAAACACAATTCCTTTTGAAATGACATAACCCAAATAGTGGATCCTCTTTTTATAGAAATCACAATTTCTAAGTTTAACATATAGCTAATGTCCTCTCAATAAATGTAACACTATCCTCATATGTTCTTCATTCTCATATTCCAACCTAGAGTAGTTTTTTTCTAGGTAAATCATCTCTGCGGAAAAAGATGATCCCTCTAGCCTAATGAGTGGGTCTAGCAAGCTAAGTGACAATCTACTAGACACTTTCCTAGGTCACACTTGAAAAGAGAGATGAAGAAGATGGTCTACCTCATTCTAATGCTATCAAGTCATCCTTTATTGAAGATCTCGAATCACTTGCGTCGTGGGCTCATTCCTACTACTCACAACATTTATACACCTATAAAAGAGATTAAGACACAAGAAGGCATGAAAATGCAAATAGCATATTCAAAAGTAACCTACGTAATAGATCAAGGAATGTTAAGCTAAATGATACATGAGCATACACATTTAGGGAAAATGAACCAACAGTTGTATATTAACAAAAATAAGGGGAAGCATACAACCAAGCCTTGATGTTGATAGGCTCTCCTTAAATGGATATCCAAGTCCAAGCTAAGCTCTCTAAGCACTCCTCCAAGCCAAATGAGTAGCATATAGGCACAACATTATCATAGGGGTGCAAATAGACATAGACCAACCATTTGGGAATGGGAGAAGATGAATATATAGGCTAGGAAAGGGAGTTAGGATCTCTCCAAAGATAGGAGTAGGCCCTTATATAAAGAAGGTATCTCATAGGGATAAGACCAAGAGGCAAAGTTGGGAGAATTCGACCTCATCTATGCCAAACAACCTCCAGCTCGCTACTCTAGAAGCTTCTAGATCACGAAGCTTCTCATCCTCTTTGGGAAAATTACCTTTTTGGGATCATTGCGGGTATACAAGTGAACAAAGCGATGCCATTGTGGGTCAATAATAGGTGATCATCATTGTTTTTAGTCTCATAAGGGTGATGATTCTAAAATTAGGGTTTTAGAGCTATTTCCTTTAGGGGAAGCTCAAGGCATTTTCCAATCAAAGTTTAGGAAGGATCTTAACTGCATATACAAATGAGTACACCGCATGATGGTCATGCTTCGGGAACTTCACGATAAGTCACGGGGAAGTACAGGAGGTGTGACAAAATATTGTGTAACAGATGCCCCCTAAAGCATGAAGGCAAAACGAGGAGTGATTGCTGAGATGCTTTACGAGCTTTTTCAAGGACGAGGAAAAACACTGTCAGGAGACTTGAAAATCAAAGATGCATATACATATACATATTTGACATCAAAAAATGAATTCATGGTATGGACGCAGCCATCCAGATGATAAGGACTATATGAAAGGATCAATGATATGGGAGCAACCATCAAATGAGAAGGATCATCTATGAATCGAAGATCTAAGGTATGATCATAGCCATCCAATATAGATAGATCATCATAAATGTAAAGTCCCAAGGTATGGTCGCAGCCATCTATATAGCAGAAACATGTTTACAATCATGAATAGCATATAACTCCATGCAATTGGAGTCATATCAGACAAGACTCAGGGTCTTGCGCTCCATCCCAACCTGATCAAAGTATGAAGTCTAACATGAGAATGAATGTGTTGAAGTCAACCATGCTAGAAAACCACTTGATTACTGGCCAATGATTTGGACCATTAAAAAGTATGACAGAAACCACTAATAATGATAATGGCTCTTAAGGTACGACAATAAAATCCATGAATATGAAAATGAAATTGTAGTCGAACACTCGTGGAATCACCCGATCGAATGCAAATGATGAAAACTTGTTGTTGAATGTGAAGAACTTTCCATTAAGGTATGCAAGCTCTAAGGTACTGAAAGGGAGTTTCTAAGTCATCTTCCTCGATAATGAGCTGAAGTGGATAGGAAGCGACCTGTCGAAGGAGGGGAGTTATGAGTCCTCCATCGTTGAAATGAAACAAGGAATAAAGTGGAATCAAATGAATAAGATCCAATACTGTAACAATGGGTTAGAAAATGTATAGGTAAATAATTGCAGATAGGACTTCAGGTTTGGACACTGGTGACACAACTCCAGAGTGTGGCAGCATTTGACTCAACATAGGACTAAAGGTCATGACGAAAAAATGGAATAGTCAAATGAGAGGAAAAAATGGATAACCTAAACTCGTGAGAACAAGTGATTGAGTTAGGATATTCCAAACCCAAAATGAAAGAAGAAGAGTGTCATGTTCGAGAGTGACATGTTTCCTATAAAAAGGATGTTTCATTTTCATTTTTCCCTTGCTATTTCTAGCGAGTACCCCAATTATTTTTATCACAAGCTTGAAAGGGATATCATATGCTTGTCATGTAAGTTAATTCTTTGAATTAATCCATCGTAGTAAGTTTTACAAGCCCTAGGAAGGAGAAACTCAATCTCATCATGGTGACGAGCTTTTCATCATAACATTTTAATGAGTTTGACGTAAGAACAACCAAATGTCTTTTTCATATTTAGAAAGTTTGAAAAAGAGATGAAAAAGAAAAATCCATCATGTCCCTTTTCATAATTTGTCCCTCGAACCCGAAAAGGTAGAAAATAATATTCGAGAGAACCTCTTGACCATATTGATCAAGGTGTACCTTTTTCGTAAATAAACAATATCAGCCCGAAAAGGGGCAAATGTATACTAAGATGACGTAAATTCATTTAATTTAACGAGTTTGAAATGACAAGTGCTCGATGATCTTTTCATGTTTCAAGAGTCAGAAAGGGCTTAAAGATGACTTCGGGGGGGGTTCCTTTTTCGTTTATTTTTAATGAGTTTGAAAAAAAGATAAAACAAAAAATCGTTTGAATCGATCAACGATAATCATATGTTCACCAAAAAGTACCTATAATTGCACAAGGAAATTCACCCATCATCAACATCGAGAAATAATAAAAATATTAATAAAATATAGCCAAAAATGAACTCAAAAGTTATAAATAGCTCACAAGTACAAATATTTTTACCAGTTCACCAAAGTAAATTTTGAGAGTGCATTTGTACCCTATTTTCCCTGATTTTCAAATGACCAATGTGGGAGATTGGTGCATCATTCCTCGAACCATCTGCAATAGGTAAGAGCTCTACCTGTACTCTTGCATTTCATTGTATTTTTAGGCTTTTCATGTAGTTTTTTCTTGTCAGTAGGAGGATTTTCATTTTAAAATTACACTGGAGATCATTGTGAGTTTCCTCATTGGACCCGAAATGATAAATATTGAGCCTAAAGGCCCTCGCAACGACATCGCTCTGTTAAGAAAAACATGCGCGATGGTACTAAGCTGAATTTTTTTGAAGAAAAACCCTCTTTAAAGAAAAATTTCTTGATTTTGATCCATGAAAAAGTTTCTAATTTATGTTTAATGATGTTTTGTAGGAGATAATGGTTCTAGGATGGAAAGAAAGAGGCCATGAGGTTGAATACCACTAGGTAGCCCAAGACCTAGAATGTATGGATGCTTTAAGAAATTATGGGTTGCTGAAGTTCTTCAGGACAACAGGATTGAGAGCTTAGATGGAGTTGCTGTTGTATTTGATCAACTTATGGGATGTTGATCGGGATATCTTCATAATTAAAGATTAGGAGCTAGTGTTGGAGGAATCATATATTTATTTCATCACCGGATTGTCTAGGAGGGGAGAGAGAGTCCAACTATTTGGATCTCGTCTAGGAGGTGAAAGTACTAGTAGTCTAGTCAGGAGACATTTCCTAGGTTCAGAGATGACCATGGGTGGGAAAGTGAACACAACAAAAATCACTAATCTTCCCCTGAGAACTATCTTGTTCACCATAGCTCATGTATCTACAACGCAAGCTCTCCACGAAGCTTCACATTCATAATCCGGTATGCAGTAGATTGTATGACTCCCACAGTCTTTAATTGGTGTGGAGGACTACTATCTAATATGAAGAGATAGCTAACCAAAGGTAAGTGAGGGAACCTGATACAATTTTATTTTATTTTATTTTAT
>APFE030753653.1:0-11261 GCA_000404065.3 Pinus taeda
TATATATAGAAAGGAGGTTTTGTCATTTGAATCATCCAAGAATTTTTCATTTATGTAATGTAAAGGAGGTTGTCCCCTCGAAAAGGTTGAATTGTAAGGCGTTGATCTATATTTTCTATCTTTTCTTGAGCTGGTTTCATAACATCTTGACAACATGATTTTCCTTGTCCAGTGGACCTTTCGCTTCTTACTTCTTTTCCTTCAAAATTTTCTTGTATGTGGTCATTCTCTTCCAACATCTAGAAACATTATGGTTATCCAGACCACAAAAGGAACATGCAATTCTTTTCCCATGATTATATGTAAATTTATCATGCTTTACATAATCAAAAGGAATATGTTTAGAACTAGATTTATACCTTTCTCTTTTACATTTATTGCCTTCATGAGGAGTTGAATTGAATGAAGAAGTAGCTCCCTTTGAAACACCATCAACCTCTTCAATGGTTTTAGAGTTTCCACAACTCTGTGGTTCAAGTGTATGCTGATATACACCTTCTTTCTTAAAATGATGTTTCAAGCTATTGCATTCCCCATGAATACAATCTTTACACTTTTGGGGTAGAAGACCTGAAATGAAACTCGTCCTTAGAACTGTTTCAATTTTCTTCATGGCAGCTTTGGAACTTTCTCCATAAGATTGTCCATAGAAAAGACCCAAATACTTAGGCCTTTCCTCAACCATTATTGTCTCAACAATACCTTGTGCATGTTTTCCCAAGCCTTTTCCTTCATAGCCCATCTTGGACATTAACTTGGATCCTATGCCTCTGGTAGGTTTTTCAAAAGAACCAACATAAATATTCTTAGAATAATTTGAAGACAAACTGGAATTATTTACCTCTTCTTCAAGCTAATACTTGGCTAAGGCTTCTTTGGCAACAAAGAGTTGTGTTTCCAATTCATGCATCATTTCTAGGTTCATATTTGCAATATGAAGTTGTATCTCCATTTCCTACAATTTTTCAAAAAGCAACTCCTTCTCTTCCTTCATGGAATTCAACTACTCTCTAAGTATGATGCTCTTCCTTCCATCCTCATACATTTCTCTCACAATGTCCATCAAGATGAACAAGTCTTGCTTGATGTCTTCATCAAAGAATCTTGTGATGAAGAAGGAATTTGAGGATTCACTTGTAGAAGTTGTCATTATGCAAATGAACAAAAGAACTTCAAACAAGATTAACAAAGAGCTTACTCAAGCAACCTTTTGCAACAAACCTCTTGTGCTTTAAGGATGACCTTGAGGTCCTTTGGGATAAGAACAATGCCTTCAACCCTTCTTCTTTCTTGTCCTCTCCTGGAATTAGCTAACAAAAACTTTCCTTTCACCTTTGCAAACTCAAACAATAGTCAGTTTACAAACAATCAAATAGACGAATTGACTATTTGAACACCTTTCAAGTCAAACAAGCATATATATTGCTTTGTTAATCAAGCATCCTGCTTTGATCAATCAAGCATCATGATACCACCTACTTCATGATACAACTTGCTTTGGTATAACTTACTCTGACATAACCAGCTTCGATATCACCTTCTTTGAAGGTGGGGTTAATCAACTTGATGCTCTGATACCACCTGATCTGAAATGGGGCACTAACGGCTTCTTTCAAGCTTATTAATTTCCAAGATCTAGCTTATGATTAACCAATTGCAGAATTAAAAGAACTTGAAATAGGTGTATTCTTGTGTTTGCCTTTAAACTGTCTAATGCCTTAAATTCTGTTACTTATGTTGATATTTAAATACATGTAACAGTAAATAATGCAACAAATAAACAAACACATAAGACAACAATATGATATGGAGTTCACCCTAATATCTTGGGCTACAACTCCTTGAGCTATAGTCAACTTGACTAGGCTCTTTGGGATTATGGTTGTATTATTTTACAAGCTCCATGCTCAACTCCATTGGTTTACAACTAAAACTATGGGTTTAGAATACCATCTTATCCTGCTGGTTTTCCATACTCTGCAGACAAATATAGGCTTCTCTGGACTAGATTCCTTCAATCAGCGCTCTGAGCTATCTTGAGCTTTATCTTGCACCAACTCCCTCAGAATTCTCTTACTATCTCTGGAATTGCTTCTTCTATCTTCAGCACACATCAGACACCAACAATAGCTAGATCATTTGATCTCTTTGTTGTTCTCTCAGCTTTGGCTCTTGGCTTTGGCTCTGGCTTTGGCTCTAGCTCTGACTTTGGCTCTTGGCTCTGGCTCTTTGTGTTATCAGTGGTTCACTTTACCTCAAAGCGAATCTGAGCAACCTTCAGCTACTCTGTCAATTGAGCTCCCTGTGCTTTTTGTAATGCATCAGTTACAGCCACCTCCATCATTTAAGAACCCGATTGTTTCATCACAAGAATCCGTTTACAAATGGAAAGGAACCAGCAGGCATGGCCACCTGATCGTTTTTCCTTCCTCTGGACGAAATAGCCAAATAACGAAAATACACAGGAAAACGCATGCAAAACACATCGTGGGCATTTAACCAAACTTCAAATAATATAGAATCACATCTATAAACCTGTCGGGTCAGTGTTCTTCGTTGCTCATCGCAAATCACATTGGATAAGGCCAAAACCCAATTACATGGAAATACAAAGAAAATCTGCAAATCCAGATTTCAAATATTATAAAATCATGTCTATAATCCTTATCGAGTCCTCCTTTGGTCAAAAACCCAAATACATGGAAATACACAGAAAATCCGAAATTCTGGATTTCAAATATTATTCAACCACATTCATAAACTTGATCGGGTCCGTGCTTTGTCATAAGTCACAATCGCACGTCGCATTGGCATTGGCTCCTTGTATCAGGGATTCACCAATCACTGATATTGGCACATCTCTATAGACCCCAATCGCATGTCGCATATCACAATTGCAACGGCCCCGACAGTCTTCCCTTTGACTGTGCCGATCTTCGATCGCCGACCATCGCTTATCGCAATCGACTCACCCAGGGTCCCGATATCACATGGCAGCCTACCTCCAATTCAATATATTGTAGATCGCCAATTGGGGTTCCTTAAATCCTTTAGGCTAGGTCCTCCCTTTGAACCTTTTGATGTGATTTTTCCATAGAAATCCTTTACTTCTCTTAAGTCCCATTTATATAAGAAATTGCCTCCTTTTCAAAGGACAATGGGCAAACTTCTTTCTGCAATAACTCCATCATCCAAAGTCCATTTTAGCCCATTCAAATTGCATTAGATTCAGATTGAAAAGATCATTGTAATAAGACTATTTCCAAGAACGTCCTTTCACTTTCATTTTCTTCTGTGAGGAATAATTTTAGAATTAAAATTCTATTCTAGATCCATTTTGGATCAGAGATAGAGAAATGGATCTTAAGTTTTCAATATCGTTATTGCTCAAGAAAATTTTAGTGAATGGTAATTATCATTATCAATTTTTATTTTTTTTATTAAAAGAGATTGAAAAGATCATTGTAATAAGACTATTTCCAAGAACGTCCTTTCACTTTCATTTTCTTCTGTGAGGAATAATTTTAGACTTAAAAGTCTATTCTAGATCCATTTTGGATCAGAGATAGAGAAATGGATCTTAAGTTTGCAATATCGTTATTGCTCAAGAAAATTTTAGTGAATGGTAATTATCATTATCAATTTTATTTATTTTTATTAAGAGAACTTAAAAGTAAATAAATTAAATCATATTGGTAAATAAAAATAACAAGTAATAAATTAACTATAATATTTATTTTATGGGGATTTTGTTTAGTTATTATTTAAATTTTGTAAATATCTTTGTAACATTTTAAACTATATGAATATTACTATGAAATAATTAATCTATGAATATGATAATGATGTTGATGATTAACATCCACTAAGATCAATGTCATCTATCGAACCTTAAGAAATTAAGAGATTAATTGAGACTCCTTCATATTTTATTTCTATGATAAAAAAGAAGGGAAATAAACATTCATAGGTCACTATAGTTATGTTGACGTAACAAGTCAAGAAGATTGGTAGGGTGGAAAATGCTTTGGAAATGAGAAGGGATCTCAATAAGAGCTAAGAAATCCAAGAAAAAATATTTTTCATCTTCAACCCTCTTAGTATTGTAAAAAAAAAGGCTTTTCATCTTCAACCCTCTTATTATTGTAAAGATGACAAATTCTTTCATCCCAAGGTGTTTTGGGACTAGACCAACTCCCAGTTTCTATTGGGAGACCATGAGAATTAGTTCTTATCTTCACAATGTTCATTTCTTATTAACATTTCTCAAGGCAAAAGGATAATTTTGGCTAGAAAGAGTGGGTTGATCACCTCTTTATAATACCTTGGCTTCCTTTTCCCCTCTAGCTCCTTATCATCCCACAACTTATCCTTAAATTTGGAAGAATAATATTTTTTATATTATCTTTAATCTCCAAGATTATCTCCTCCTTTATCCCTCAATGGTTGAGCTAAGACTAGGCATCGTTTTGCCATCCTCGCTTGACCTCGAGGTGGGGGTTCTAGCTATAGCTAGAAGTAGTTTTGGGGAACCTTGTGGCATCCATGTTGTAAATATTCTTCTTATACGTTAGATACCTAATCATGGACATGCTTTCAATGGGGTCAAAACTAACTTCAATAAAGATGATAGGATAGGAAGTATATCCTTTCATCTTGAGGTTGTAGATTATAAATTGTTTTTGGATCAACTCAATTTTCCTCCGTGATTCTCTAGATATACTACAATCCCAAACCTCACAACCATATAAACTAATAGGGGTGACGAGAGCCTCAAAGAGGAACCATTTGTCGCTCCAAACCCAAATATCACTCCACTTCCAACTGTTTTCATCATTCAATGATCCTTTTGTCAATGCTACGATTCCATTTGAGTTAATAAATGTCAATACTTGAATATTTGTATGAAGAAAATTTCACCAAATAATTATTATGATAGATGAAATAATCATAATTAAATTTTTTATATTTAATTATCATATATTTAATATTGAGTATATAATATAATTTAATATATTATTAAATAATATATAATAACATACATATTTAAATTTTAAATTTAACTATGATTAATCAACCATCTGTGCTTGGTATATTTTGTTTGCTTTTTAAAACTTATAAACTCGACATATACCCTTTTCTAGAAGGCTAGCATACACTTGAAACTTTTTCACCTCTCATGCCACGAAGACCAACGACCACCGTGGGGATAACGTTATACGAGTGAATTGATAACACACTAATAATTTGAATGGAGTTATACAACAATTTCTTTAGATGTGATACCACATGAATGGATTCTCACTTATTCTCCATCTTCAACGTGACTTACACGACTTCTTCATTACAGTCGTCGATAATATAGATAAGAACACACAGCTCACATGCTTTGGAAGACTCTATGGTTGGAAGAATATGTGGTCGGAAACAGAAAGGATGGATCTTTAATTTGTTTTCCTTCTCTCTTGCCATGAAGACCAACTACCACCATGGGGGTAACACGATATAGGAGTGAATTGATACCACACAAATAATTTTCAGTGGAGTTGTTATTCAACAATTTATTTCCATTTCATGCCACTTCAATTGATGCCTACTCATTCTCCATCCTCAATGTGACTTCTACGCACAAGACTCTTCCTTGATCAAAACATTTTGTATCTATAGATATCCATGTCAAGCACACAACTCAAAGGTGTTAACATTTTTGCACATTTCACATTTAAATATAAATTCCACATATATCTCTTGATACCAATGCTATATAGGAGTCAATTGATACCACACAAATCATTTTCAATGAAGTTGTGTCAATCTTGTCCCTATGGTAATGGTATATTGTATATGGTTTTGGTGCATGGTTGTGTGTGGGTCCTGGTCCTGGGGTAGGTCACGACTCAATTGTTCTTTCTTTCTCTAACGTACAATTTTGTTGCTCAAATTAATTACAGATGAGATTCACGTGGCCACTTCTGGTGTTTTTCCTGTGGATGTTTCAGTCTGTCAGTATAGGCCTGACTTTGGGAATTGGTGGAGCAATAGTAGATGCAAGACTGTAACTACTTGCGGTCACCTGTTGACAACAAGTTTTCTAACTGGATCTTTATTTTGTTGGTTTCTTATGCAATTTCGTTGGCAGGTATTAAGGGATGTAGCGACCCTCAGAAGTGTCTTACTTCTGAGCCTAGATTATTTTTGGGCCAACCTCCAGATTTTGAGACAACCCATTATTTGATTTGTAGGTGTAGAAAAATGGTTCGTGCCTTTAGTAAGGGAAGGAATGGTCGGGAAGGTCACAGCTGCGATAAACAAAGGAAAGAATCCCCTTTTGAGACCATTCAACCTATCTCATCCATGGGGATTGTAAATCGACATCTCGATTTATCTAGGAAGTCACTCATACATATCATTCAGGAAGTTCAAACTCGGTCAAGCAGCGCATAACAGATGGGGAAGAGGAGAATAAACAAATAGAGGAAAGTTTGGAAATTGATTTGGATGAGTGACAAACTTTTATTCTGGACCCTGGCCATACCTGTGAAAGATCCACTCAATACAGGCAAATGGTCCACTTATATTGGATGATGAAGATCCTTCTGGATAAAGCCTTAAAGAAGTTTCCACCAAACATGCATATGTCTTCCCATGGGCACTTGGATTATAATAAAGAGTTTCAAAAGATCCAATTTCAATTGTAGTAGCAAAATGGATGCCTCAACCACATTGAGCAACACATCCCATGCATTCCCCACACGAAGTTGCCAAGTTCCGTTGTGAAGGACTCTCCTCCTGTTGATTCAACAGATGATTTGTAGAGTGACAATGCACCCCTAGTTTTAGTTTTGTATGAAGCAGTTTCAAAATTTTAGGCACATTATCAAGCATATTATCGTTATGTTTATAGTAATCTAACTAATAGGAAAAACAAATACTCTCACACATATATAGTGTGACTAGAAAGATTTATTATTTTTTGTTTTTGGATGGCTTATTTTCCTATCAAGTGGCCAACATACCCGGTTTCCCTTAGGGTAGGTTAAGGCCACCTAACCTTCAGACATGTGTATGTAACTTGTTGTTTTGATAGAAAAATAATGGAAATGTCCTACCAAACTTACAAAAAAAATTCTATATATAAATATAAAAGTGATCTCGTAATCACATGAAAAGCCTTCTTCCTCAAATTCTTTCGTTGTAGCAATAGATATTGTGAATATTTTACGTTGTGAGAAATGCATGACTCTTCTTAATAGATCAAAACCTTTCTAAAATTATTCACTTATGTGTATATAAATAATATATTTATAAATATAAAAGTGATCTCACATGACCGATGAACCACATTAGTTGGTTTGAAAGGTTGACCAAATCTCAATGATGTGATTATTCTGAAAGACAATCTCATTATCTCAATTGATACCACACAAAAAAATTTCAATGGATTTACTCAACCATTTCTTTCGATTTGACACCACTTGTTCTCCATCTTCAACGTGACTTGTACCTTTATCAAGACCGCCATGTATGTATAGAGATGTATGTAGAACACACAACTCACACGTTGTTAGAGATATTTTAGTGGGAGAGAGGGAAATGGTCTTCAATTTGTCATATCATTATTGCTCCTCTACATCATGTTGTCCCTCTGCCTGCAGCAACCTCTATTAATTTCCATACTCATCATCAGGAAGAAAATTTTAGTGAAGGGTAACCACCCTTATCAATTTTTTTTTCTCTATTAAAATGACTTAAAAATAAATAAATAAAATCATATTGCTAAATGAAAATAACACGTAATAAATTAATAATCTATAATATTTTATTCATATTGAATTAATTTTCTTTTAATTATTATTTTAATTTTGTAAATATTATTGTAAAATTTCAATTCCTGTCAAAATTACTATGAGATAATTAATTCATGATGATGATTTTGATGAATAACATCCACTAAGACCAATTTGGTATATGGAACATTAAGAAAGTAAGAGTTGAGACTCTTTCATTTTTTATTTCTATGATCAAAAAGAAGGGAAAGAAGCATTCCTAGGTCACTATAGTTTTGTTGACTTAACAATTCAAGAAAGTTGGTAGTGTGTTTTGGAAATGAGAATGGATAAAAGCCTAAAAATCCAAGAAAAAGAAAAAAATCATGTTGAACCCTCTTAGTATTGTAAAGGTATCAACCTCCTTCATCCCAAGGTGTTTTGGGAATAGACCAACTACGCGTTTCACTTGGGAGCTCATGAGAATTAGTTATTATTTTCACAATGTTCATTTTCTTATTATTATTGTTGAAGACATAATGATGAATTTGGTTAGCAAGAGTGAGGTTGATCACCTCCTTATAATACCTTAGCTTCATTTTCCCCTCTAGCTCCTTATCATCCCACAACTTATCTTTAAATTTGGAAGAATAGTATTTTTTATATTATCCTTATTCTCCAAGTTGATTTCCTCGTTTATCCCCCATTGTTTTGGCCAAGATCATGCATCCTTGTGCCATCCTCGCTTGACCCAGAGGTGGGGGTTCTAGCTAGAGCTAGAAGCAGTTATGGGGAACCTCATGGCATCCATGTTGTAAAGTTTCTTCTTATACATTAGATACCTAAACATGGCCATGCTTTCAGTGGGGGGGAAAACTAGCTTAAATCAAGAGGATATGATAGGAAGTATTTCCTTTCATCTTGAGTTTGTTGGTTACAAATTGTTTTTTGATCAACTCAATTTTCCTCCATGATTATCTAGATATACTACAATGTCAAACCTCAGAACCATATGAAATAATATGAGTCACGAGAGTCTAAAAGAGGAACCATTTGTCGCTCCAACCCAAAGATTAATCGACTTACAACTAGTTTCAAGCTAATAATAAACGTTTCATCCTTAATGATCCTTTTGTTAATGCTACAATTCTAGTTGAGCTAATAAATGTCAATACTTGAATATTTGTATGAAGAAGCTTTCTCCAAATAATTATTATGATAGATGAAATTATCATAATTGATTTTTTTTATAGATTTAATTATCATCAATTTAATTTTGAGTATATAATATAATTTAATATATTAATAAATAATGTATAATTACACCGAAGGTGTTTCTTTTTTAATCGTCTCACTCCCTACCATCATCTACCTTTTTATTTTCACCCTTTGGATCTGTCAAAGCATGCTGCCACACACTACGCGCTGAACATGCTCCATACAGTCATGGTTTCTTGGGTGGGCAATAAATGTATGAATGGTCTAGTGTGGGCCCAATTTCATGCCTCACCTAGCGAGTGCCTTGAAGGTTGTTGCTCACTCCCTCCAACAGTAATTGCATGTCACCTTATTACATACATAATATGAATGTTGGTTGTTATCTATAAGAAACTAGACTGAGACGGGGAATTTCTTATAGATACTCGACCTTATCTATATCACAAGGAGAGCACGAGATTGGATGAAGTCATTTACATACTTGACCGACTCTCTATTTGATTGCTCAACCACTCTGCTTTGAATTCTAAGCCTACACTACGAGGGATAGGATGGTAGAATAAGCACTCAACTGGGTAAGAAGAGCAAGTAGAGGGATTTCTTGGGTGGGAAATAAATGGAAGCGAGACAGATGCAATGAGGATCTATGAAAATCCATCGACATGCGCCATTGGTTATCCATCGCCTCACTTCAGAGTGGGAAGTTGAAATCCGTGGTCATGGGCTTCGGCGGATTTAGGTGCCTCTATGTCAACTTCCTACACCCTCTTCTCTCGAGAAACAATAGAAGTAACAAGAATTCGAAATCCTGTTCAGTATCGAAGGGAATTTCATCTTCTTCGAAGCAAAAGTGGAGCAAGGATGAGGTCTATCTTTCCTTCTCGATACTGGAAAACAACCTTTGTGCATATGGACTCACCTAGCATGGGAAAAATTGTGTGGGAGCCTATTCATATGACCAACAGATAGGCTCCACCTCCAAAACCTTCAAGAAGGGTGAAGTGGCAAATGCAACTTTCACCTATCTAATGCCAATAACAACACTACCCCTCATCATTCATCCAGAAACCTTGACATGAACGCTGAAGATGCAAACTATTGTTGGCAATCCATGGATGAGGGATGGCCTTCCAAATAATGGTGACATACATAGAGCATTTAAGGTAACAGTTACATGTTTCAAAAGACTGGACTATGCTCAGTTTTGTAATATTAGTGTTACTATCTATCACTTTCTTTTAATTACAGAGATATATGAAATATGGTTTCCTTCTCAGAGGTCATGGTATCTATATTTAATTCACTACCTATCAAAATGAAATATAATTAATTTATTGGGGTTATTAAAGGTTTCAACCTCATGATGTCTATTACAACTTTCAAAACTTCATGAGGACATGGATTGGATGGGTGTTGTTTTCCATAAGTTAACTAAACCTGCTCAAGGGCGTAACATGAGAAGTCTATAGTGAAGACACCTCTTTCGAGATTTTATCTTATACTTGCATCAATTCTATTGTTTTGGAGCCCAAAATATAGGTGAATTTAGAGGAGAAAATAATGATACCAATACATTGTGAATAAGAATTATGTTGATATATTACTTATTACTTACTCGAGGTTTAGGTTTAATTGTTTGCATAAAATTCAATTAGCTGAGGATTTAGAAAAGAATGGTTGAGCGCAACAAGCCAAGTAACAACTTGAATTGTTCTCCCCAAATTTGAGAGCTAGAAATTTAAATTTAATGTCTAGAATTCGATATTATAATTCATTGATCGAGAGAAAATTACAAAAATAAAATATAATGCAAAATTCATCAATTATAGGTTCCCTTTACAAACGTTGTATTCAAAATTCTCTTTAACTATTGCACAAATTAACATGACATGTAATTATTAGTTCAGATACATTGTAGTCAAAATTCTCGACGAGTATTGCACAATTATCTGTATATTTTAATTTGTAAATTAAAATTATTATAACCTATAATGCCATGTAACTATTAATTAATTCAGATACACTGTACTGAGAAATCTTTTTAACTAACACGTATGGATATTGCTTAATTGTATGTATATTTTAATTTGTAAATTAAAATTATTATGACATTTAATGACATGTAATTATTAGTGGCATAAACTTACCAAAAAAAATCGTTGATTCCACACCAACTTAATTAAGCACCAACTTAATTAAACACCAACTTGAACCGTGCGAAAAATGTGCTTGCATTCCAATAAGAAGTTAAATATAGTAGATAGTTGAAATCTACCT
>APFE030753654.1:717-32024 GCA_000404065.3 Pinus taeda
ATGTTGATGCAAACTTGGAACCCCGACGTTACCCCTATTAATACAGAGTTGGGGATCCATGTTAAAATGAATTATTGTGTTGTGTTAATGCTGAGTTGGGGGCCATGCTAAAATAGGTTACTGTATTATATTAAATTGGGTGTTAGGGTTCAAAACTCATTACACATCAGATAAATATTAAAAACTCGTCCAAAAGCCCAAACAAGAAGATTCAATCCGTAACATATGCAATAGCAAATTCATCCAACAATCTACAAAAGAGAATGCGACTGTGAAAACATATACCCACCATAGCACACAAAATATCTATAACCTGATACCATCAATCACAAAATCCATGAAGAGATGGCATGTCTGCAACTGAAAATTAAAATAGCAGAGAAAAATTCTTTTAGTTCTTTTCATGTTCCTAAATGCCCCTTACACAGGTGAAGGCTAATCTCTGAAAGCCTAAGGTGAAAGCCTATCCTGAAAACACCTTAATATTAGATAACAAAGAACACCGAACATACCTCTGTCAAAACTGTGAAAGATATATTGTTGAATCAATGTCTCTGTTTTAATTCTGGTCAATGAAAATTTTGAGATTTCCTTTGCAGCTTCGAACCAGTCCCCATCTCTATAGTGAATTTAATGTAGATTGATTCCTGCCATCCATTCCACAGAAACTTTGTTCTATTCACAGTAAACAATGTCTCCTCCAATAGCAATATGTTCCTCCAACAACATTCAATGGCTGCAATTTCCAATGGGTAGTACAGAAAATTCTCAGCCGATTTCAATTATGCCACGCAACGACTTGATGCTTTTCAACAAGTAAAAAATACACATAGATTTACAAGAAATCATTCCTCACATATCTATAATCCACACTCTGATACCAAAAACTGATGCCAATACTCCATGGCAGGGCAAGGTCATGGATGAGGGAAACCCTAATTTTACATGCTCCATCCCCAAATCCACATTGCACCCACAAATACATTATATTCTCAACAATCGAGACACTTGCCTCACATCCGATATTTGACTTGCCTGCTACGCTGACCCTGCAACCACTTTGGTTGTTCCTCGACTCTCTGTAACGATAATTCGGCCTTATTTTTCCTGAATCAGTCAAATGCCTAACTCCAAAGTTTATCACTGATAACATAGATGAGTTTGCAGGCTCTAATCGTTGAGTGAGAAATGCCATTTCTTACCGTCTATTGTCTGAGATCTTCCGGGTTCTATATCCATGTTGCCAGCGAATCCCATGTGGAACGAACTCCACGGCGCGAATGCCATAACATAAAATGCCTGTCCCGTTTCCATTCCGCCCATGTCTCTTCCCCTTGCCATTGATCTAACACTTGAAATTTGTTTAATCGTCTAACATCTAATCGTGTGGTGCACAAAATGACAAGTAGGCAATGAGGGAAGTTGATTTCAGAGGGAAACTCCTTACGGCGTAATAACAAAGATACCAAATCAATCTTGAACTTCTACGTCATGGATAATGCATAATTTGGATGATCTATTCCATGCTTAATTGTTGTTTCCCTCTTTGTATTATAGGAATGAAATGAATTTAGAAATAGGTGATAGGATTTTTTGTTAGAGGAATTGGGTATTGGATTGCGCTCATACTATGTAATATATGGAGAAGATTCAGACTACTACCGTCCTGACTTTCCAGTGAAACCACATATACTACAACATACTTTATCATAAAATATTTATTTTCAACCAACCTTTAAAATTTAGAAATGAAAGAACTTAGTCATCAAGATTGTCATGAGCCGAGTAGTCCATATGCTGTTTACAAATGCATGGTCTCCTTGCATTGAATATTTACATATGATATCACTGTTGCTATATGACCATTTAAATATACAAAGTAATAATAACAAAGATACCAAATCAATCCTGGACTTCTACATCATGGGCAATTCATAATTTGGATGACATATTCAATGCTGAATTGCTGTTTTTCTACCAGAACCTTGATCCCACGTAAGATATGAATGAAATGAATTTAGAAAAAGGTGCTAAAATCTCCTTTGGCTTTAACAATCACTATAAAGTATCTACAAGGTTTGTGGAGACTGGCATCGGTTTTCCTCCTAAGAAGGACTTGAAGAGTATGAAGGCCTTTTCAGGTTCATGCAATGGAACCTCATGGCCTGCTCCTCTGATTGTTACAAATGTCAGCCCTTCGTATACTTGAGTCCATCCTCCCACCTGGGCATCACAGACAACTGTCAACATTCATACTGATACGAGCAAAGATTCTGTTGAAAGTCGAGAGTTATCTCTACCATCATTGAACGTTGCCAATTTCTATTTCTCATGCCTACTAGAAATAGAACAATGGTGAGCATCATAACAAATGCATTGCCCTACAGGCAGCCATTGCATTTTCATGCCCTTAGAGATAAGAGAAAGATGACTCACCTGCCCATTGTTATACCAGGGATGCCAGTGAGTAACCGTGCGAAGCTTAAGCACATTTATAGAATTTCTGGTAGAGGTTAGAGGAATCACTGCATCAGTATCTCCACCGCAAACCAACAAACAACAAGATTAGTCTTTCTGAGCAGACTCATGATAGAAGACAAAAGCAAAAATACCAACAAGAAGTTTCTTGTGCCATGTTCTGATTAAAGAATTGACATGCATAGTGAGTGGTCACCTGAACATCCAAATGCGTAGTCCAGACTTTATAAGCTCTCGGTAAATTGATAGCACAGATCTAGGAGAGTCTCCCCAATTTTGACCAACTGTATCACTGTATATAGGAAAGAAAACAGACCAGATTAGTGAATGAACGCTATTACATATAATGGAAAAGTAGCAGGACAAGATCAGAGACACAATACGACTACAAACTTGCAAGTCGTCCATTCATAAGGAATTCCTATAACATTGGCGTGAAGAGCCTTTTGTACCTCAGGTAGATTGAAGTAAATTTTGGAATATTTTTCAGTGTAAGGGTCATATCCCCCAAACAGATGCCTCCATGACTGCCAAGCAAATGAATCTGTGAGAGCGAGGATATAATGTAATAGTAGTTCTGAGAGTGTTTGCCAGTCAGATTTGAGGGCTTAAATTAAATTGCTATAAATTGTCTATCCCTTTTCCATTCCGCCCGTGTCTCTTCCCCTTCCCCTTGCCATTGATCTAACGATTGAAATTTGTTTAATCGTCTAACATCTAATCGTGTGGTGCATAAAATGACAGGTAAGCAATGAGGGAAGTTAATTTCAGAGGGAAACGCCTTACGGCGTAATTATATAAATTGAATTAAAAATATTGTTTAATTATTTTAAGTTTTTTTTGGTGTTGTTTAAAATTTGTTTTTGAATGTATATATGGATTCAGTATCATGAAAAATTGTTGAATATTGATAGTGGATAAAGTTTATATATCAAATTTGTGATTCCAACAAATTTTTAATGTTGAGCAAAGTTCACATATAAAACTTAAGATTCCAACAAATTCGTATCTAATTTCAAACAAAAATAACCACAAAAAATACCTTAAACACCTCCAAAAAATCTTAGAGTTAAACTATGACTTTATTAAATAGCTTTAAATACATGAAGACATCAAAATATATAATACTTTAAAGCCATAAACACTTAAAGACATGTGCAAATACTTATTATATATTTCAAATTGCTAAAATTAAAATAATTATAAAAATAAACTAAATTAAAACCCATAAACTATATTTCAAATAACTCATTCTTTGTTTGAAACAGAAATACAAAGGAATACATAGAAAAACCCATCATAGGCCTTAAGATCGGACTTTAAATGGCCTCCACTCACATCTATATCCCTTTCGGGTTCATCTTGTCATCGCAAATTGCAATCACGCAGGCGGAATGCTTAAAACCCAAGAAATGGCCAAAAACATCAATACACGGGAATACACTGAAAATCCAAAAATTCTGGATTTCAAAATTATATGAAATCGCACTCATAAACTTGTCGGGTCTGTGCTCTTTATCGCATATTGCAATTTCATGTGCATTAGCCCTTTGTATTGGGGATTCACCAATCGTCGATCTAATCACAACCGTTGATCCCTTTTATCCATCCGACGACTATGATGGAAGCGCTCGTCGCAAGTCTTTAATCTATGGGTCTCGGTTCTTCTCCCTTGGTTCATTGCGATACAACTTAATTTGGTCCGTCGATTTGCCTTTTAATCTGACGGTTCAAACTAAACCTGAAACATCAAGCATTCCGCTCAATCTCCACTGTTGATCTGCGATTTATAATCCAATGACTATCAGCCATTTTGGGTGACCCACTTGCACGGAGATTACCCGCCTGAAAAAGCAGTTTTCGCACTCCTGCGGCCTGCTACGTGTTGACCAATGTATGGAATCGAGTTCAACACTTCCAATACCATTTATCGTCTGGAGCTTGCCGAAATACCGTTTATCGCATTCCTTTCAGAACTCAAAAGGGTTTAGCTCATTTTATATAAATACTTCGGATCCGTCTTGCCGAGACTGCCCACTTGCTTTTCAATGTAAAACGTGCTTTATAGAGGTTTAGCACTTAATAAAGGTTTTTAAACGCATAATGTTGTGTGTGGAGCTTGATTATCTTATGTATTCAAAGGTATCGCTACATTGGACCCTAGTTCGTAATGGGGCAACAATGCCTCCCGTAAAATATTCACTGTAGGGGGGGTCCAGGAGGGGGTGGCTGCGACCTTTGGGAGTGCCCTTGAAGCTAAGAATATATGTACAATTTCATTGTAAAATGTTGTAAATTCGTAGTCAATTTGGGCCATTCATTAGGCAGAGATCTCACGGTAGAAGTTATATTTAATTTAGGGATTTTCGCCCTAGAAGGCAACCCCTCGCTATATATGAGGGAAATTGTATTGCGTCTAGGACATCTATATTTTGAGTGAGGAAGAGAGAGGAGATTGAGAGTGAAGAGGGAATTATAGCGAATCTGTTGTAAGTTGTATCTCTTCAATTCGCTGGATAATATAAAAAGGGTTGGTTGTTTCTTCGTGGACATAGCTCAAACTGGGTGAACCATGTATATATGTGTCTCTCTTGTTTTATGTGTTTTCTTTGTTTATATTTATGCAATATTTTATGTGTTCCATTGCTCCGTAATATATAATTTTCTAACAACTGGTATCGAAGTCGAAGGTCTTTTTTGGCTGATAAACTCACAGGAGAAAAGGGTTCCTGGTTCGAGTGGGAGCAATGGTAGAAGATGGTAAGTTTAGGGTCGAAAAATTTAACGGCCAAAACTACGAGCTGTGGAAGATGCAGATGGAAGATTATTTGTACCAGAGAGATTTGTACCAACCATTGAGTGAAAAGACAAAAAAGCCGACGAGTATGACAGACACATAATGGGATATTCTTGACAGAAAATCACTTGGAATAATACGGTTGTGCCTAGCGGTGTTAGTATCATTTAATATTTCAAAGGAAACAACAACAGAGGGTTTAATGTCGACATTCGCCAAACTATATGAAAAACCCTCGGCCTAAAATAAGGTATTTCTTATGAAGCATTTATTTAATATGAATATGTCAGAAGGTGGATTTGTTGCTGATCATTTAAATGAGTTTAATACAATTACTAGTCAGTTAAATTCTGTAGGGGTAACTTTTGATGATGAAGTTAGGGCTCTGTTATTTCTGTGCTCATTTCCAGAAAGTTGGAATGGTTTTGGTTATGGCCATTAGTAACTCTGTCTCTAGATCTAGTATTTTAAAGTTTGATGATGTTGTTCGTGCAATCCTTAGTGAGGAAATGTGACGGAAAAGATCCGGTGAGACATCAAGAAATTCTTTAACTGCAAAGACTAGGGGAAGAAAAATGGAAAGAGGAAAGAGCCCTAGATATCACAGTAAGTCAAGAAAAGGCAGATCCAAGTCCAGATTAGGGATAGTGTGCTGAAAATGTGAGAAGAAAGGACACCCGAAGAAAGACTGCAAGTCTCGAAAGGGAAAATAAGGAGACGCACAATAAGAAAATAATCATGAAGCGAATGTAACAGGTGATGTGTTGCAAAATGATTTGATTCTTTCATTAGAAAATATTATTGATGCTTGGGTGGTAGATTCAGGGACCTCATTCCATGCCACACCTAATAAGAAACATTTTTATGATTATGTTCAAGGGGATTTTGGACAGGTTCGATTGGGTGATGAGAAACCCTATAAAATCATTGGAATGGGTACAATTTTCATAAAACAATAAAATGGAAATCAGTGGCTACTAAAGGAGGGAAGGCATGTTCCATATCTAAAGAAAAATCTGATTTCAACAGGAGAGTTGGGAGGTGAAGGTTGCGTAATTACTTTCACAGATAAAACCTGGAAGGTCACTAAAGGATTCCTGGTAATAGGGAAAGGAGGAAAGGATGGTACATTGTATTTATGCAATGGTATTTCTAATTTTGTTAATGCTTTAACCTCTACATGAGAATATACGACATTGTGGCATCATAGGCTCAAGCACATGAGTGAGAAGGGGATGCAAATTCTTCACTCAAGAAATTTGTTGCCAGGTTTGAAGCATGTTGTTTTAAATTTTGTGAGAATTGTGTTTATGGAAAACAGAAGAGAGCCAGATTCCTTAGAGTTGAGAAAGAAAAGAAGAGCGAAAAGTTAGAGCTTTTGCATACAGATGTATGGGGACCTACTCAGGTATCATCTCTTGGTGGCTCTCATTATTATGTTACTTTTATTGATGATGCAACCAGAAAAACTTGGATTTATTGTATTTGAAATAAATTTGATGTATTTTATACTTTCAAGAAATGGAAAGCTTTGTTTGAAAATGAGACAGGAAAAAGGTTGAAGTGTCTCAGATCAGACAATGGAGGTGAATATTACAACAAAGAGTTTGATATGTACTATTCAAAGAATGGAATTCATAGAGAGAAGACAATTCGAGAAACACCACAAGAAAATGGTGTGTTAGAAAGGATGAACAAGACAATCATAGAGCATGCAAGGTGCATGAGATTGCATGCAAGATTGCCTTTACAATTTTTGGCAGATGTTGTAGATGCTATTGTTGATCTAATAAACAGAGGACCTTTAAGTTCCTTGGATGGTGGTATTCCAGAGGAGACATGGACAGGTAAAAAGGTAAACTACTCATTTTTAAAGACTTTTGGTTGTGAAGCCTTTGTCCACATTAAGAAAGAAAATAGAACAAAGCTTGAGGAAAAATCAAAGAAATGTACCTTTATTGGATATGGTGTTAATGATTTTGGTTATAGCTTTTATGATTATGAAAAACACAAAATCATTAGGAGTAGAGATGTCATATTCAATGAAAAGGTTTTGTATAAGGATCAACTGCAAGAAAGAAACAGGAAAAATAAGACAGAGAATACATAGTGCTTGACGAGATCACAGGAAAAGTGATGGTGCCTAAAATCATAATGATCAACAGCCAAAACAACAACCACAACAGCAACAAGCACCTCAAACACCTGAAAGTGGTGTTAGAAAATCTACCAGGATAAGTAGACCCTCTGAACGATACTCTCCTTCATTATATTATGTATTGTTGACTGATTCTGATGAACGAGAATCTTATGAAGAAGCAGTGCGGGTACAAACCAGGAAGAAGTGGAAGCAAGCCATGAAAGAAGAGATGGACTCCTTAGCACATAACTAGACTTGGGACTTAGTCAGGTTGCCTGTAGGTAAAACAACATTGCAGAATAAATGGGTTTACAAGTTGAAGGAAGAAGACGAAGGTAGAAAAAGGTATAAAGCTAGACTTGTGGTGAAAGGGTTTGCATAGAAAAAGAGTATAGACTTTGATGAGATATTTTCTCTTGTTGTTAAAATGACTTCAATCAGAACTATTTTAAGTCTAGTAGCAACTAAAAATTTTCATCTTGAGAAATTAGATGTAAAGACAACCCTTTTTTTTAGGAAGAGATATATATGCAACAACCATAAGGATATGAGGTAAAAGGGAAGGAGAAACTAGTGTGCAGATTGAAAAAGAGCTTGTTTGGCTTAAAACAGGCTCCAAGGTGGTGATATCTAAAATTTGACAGGTTTATATCTGAACAAGGTTATACTAGATGTCACTCTGATCATTGTGTTTATCTCAAAAGGAAAAATGATGATAGCTATATTATATTGTTATTGTATGTAGATGACATGCTTGTTGTAGGTTCTAACATGTAGGAAATAAATGTGCTCAAAAGAAAATTGGAAAACTCATTTGCAATGAAGGATTTGGGTGCTGCAAAAAAAATCCTTGGTATGAGAATAACTAGAGATAGGAAGAATAACAAATTAACATTGACTCAAAGTGAGTACATAGAAAAGGTGTTGAAAAGGTTTAATATGCAAAATGAAAAACTAGTTAGTATACCTTTGGCTACCATTTCAAATTAAGTAAAGAGTGTCCAAGACTCAGGAAGAAATGGCTCATATGTCTAAAGTTTCATATGCATCAGCAATTGGAAGCTTAATGTATGCAATGGTTTCCACAAGGCCTGATATTGCACATGCAGTGGGAGTTGTAAACAGGTACATGAAAAATCTAGGAAAAGAACATTGGATGGCAATGAAGTGGATTCTCAGGTATTTGAGAGGTACCACAAATCAAGCATTATGCTTTGGTGGTTCAAACATTGTTCTACATGGATATGTTAATGCAGATATGGCTGGTGATAGAGATAACAGGAGAAGCACAACAGGGTATGTGTTTACTGTAGGTGGAACAACTGTTAGTTGGGTCTCAAAACTGCAAAGTGTTGTTGCACTCTCAACAATAGAAGCAAAGTATGTTGTTGCTACAGAGGCTAGTAAAGAAATGATTTGGTTACAAAGGTTTCTGGATGAATTGGGTAAGAAGCAGGAGTTGGGCAAGTTATACAGTGACAGCCAGAGTGCCATACATTTTGTAAAGAACTCTGCATTTCATTCCAAGACTAAACATATATAGCTCAAGTACCATTTCATACAGTTAGCATTGGAAGATGGACAGTTGAAGCTGGAAAAGATACACACTAGCCAGAATCCTGCAGATATGTTAACAAAAGTTTTAACCAGGGAAAAACAGAGAAATTGATCAGTTTCAATTGGTCTTCAAGTATGATGAAGAAGATGAGAAACAGCCAGGTCCAAAGTGGAGTCATTGTCCAACAAATGAAGCAGTGGTGGAGTTGCGATAATCAGTGTCCAAGTGGGAGATTGTTGGGTGTGGAGCCTGATTATCTTTTGTATTCAAAGGTATCGCCTCATTGGACCCCAGTTCATAATGGGGCAGCAACGCCGCCCGTAAAATATTCGCTGCAAGGGGGTGGTTGCGACCTTTGGGAGCCCCCCCCTTGCGGGGATATTGGGGGCAGCGCCCATGAAACTAAGAATAGATGTAAAATTGCTTTGTAAAATGTTGTAATTTCATAGTCAATCTGGACCGTTCATTAGGTGGAGATCTGATGGTAGAAGTTATGTTTAATTTAGGGTTTTTTTCCCTAGAAGGCAACCCCTCACTATATATGAGGGAAATTGTATTGCGTCTAGGACATCTGTATTCTGAGTGAGGAAGAGAGCGAAGATTGAGATCGAAGAGGGAATTATAGTGAATCTGATGTAGGTTGTATGTCTTTTGTTTGCTGGATAATATAAAAATAAGGACAGTTGTTTCTCCATGGACATAGCCTAAACTGGGTGAAGCACATATATCTGTGTCTCTCTTGTTTTATACGCTTTCTGTGTTTATATTTCTAAAATATTTTATGTGTTCCATTGCTCTGTGATATATAATTTTCTAACACATAAGACTAATACTAACCCTTAGGCCACATTTGATAAGAAATGCCTCATTTTCTAAGGACATTGGGCAAATCTTCATTTTATAATAACTCCTTTGTCTGGAGTTTGTTTTGGCCTGTTCAAATTGTGTTGGATTCAAAATGAAACAATCTATGAAATGAGACTATTTTCAAAATCATCCAATGACATTCATTTTTCCTCTGTGAGGAAAATTCATAGACTTAAAAGTCTATGTTAAGTCCATTTTGGATCACGCCTTCCCACTAAAAAGATTTTCGACTCCAAAAGATTGATATATTGATCTGAACAGTAAATTAGAGTATTTCACCCTCTTCTTTCAGCCTCCATACACTTGCCTTGCATAGTGCCTTTGAACCAAAGCCTTTGAACACTCCCTTCTTGAATATGCTTGTCCTCCTGGGAAGAAATGTCTTCCTCCTCGAATTCCTTCAAAACTCCTACTTAGAAGGTCACAGAAGGTAGTTTGAACTTCATTCCCTTGATCATTGATCCAAGATGGATCAAACCAATGTGAATTTACATCTACTTCACAAAATTTTCATTTGTACCTGTTTGACATACTGTCAACAACAATTGTTAACAACAACAGGATTATAGACAACAACTGGATGGCCTAAACTCATGCTTAAAAAAAAAAACGGATTTCACATCTTGTGAACACCTCCATGTCTTTACATCTGCATACAAATGATTGATTAGATAACAAGCCAACAAAAGATGCCTTTAAAACCACTGACCCTTCAAGTCAAGCATGCAGAAAAACAATTCTACAGTTCTTTTTCAAAGATGAAACACTTCATCATCATCTCCATCTTGGAGACCAAATCAACTTTTCTCAAGTCAATATTGCATTACATGCATGTTTAAAAACAAAACAATCAATCCTTCAATTTAATTACACAAACATGTTCAACTACAAGGAAATCATCAACATCCCTGTGTTCATGCATATCATGCTTATGCATGCATTTCATCCTTCAACTTTTGCTTAAGTACACTGTAATTTCGAAGTTGAAATGAAATATAATGTTGCAGCAATAAAGTGAGTCTCTTACTCAACTTTTCCATTCACCTTCTTGGTGAGACCTGCAACTTGCATTCCATTAACAAAGAAATGCAAATAGATGTGTTATATCAATAGACATGCAATCTTTAATTGGATAAGAACTCTAACAATTTCTTACCAATCTATTTCAAAGGTGCTACCTTTGTCTGCACATCAGCATCAACATGTGAATCATCCTGAAACACATCAATCATGGAATCTTTCTTTCCATTCCTGCCATTTTCTCTTTCCACCTTCTTCAAGTTTTGTGGAAGCATTGTTGGATTCAGAGTCCAACATTTTGCAGCAATATGTCCTTGCTTATGTTAGTAAGTGCAATGCATGTACATCTTCTTGACAACATGATTTGCCTTGTCCAATGGACCTTTGGCTTTTTGCTTCCTTTCCTTCAAAAGTTTCTTGTATGTGGGCATTATCTTCCAACATCTAGAAACATTATGGTTAACCAAACCACAAAAGGAACATGCAATTATTTTCCCATGATTATATGGAAATTTATCATGCTTTGCATAATCAAAAGGAATATGATTATAACCAGATTTATACCTTTCATTTCACCTTTATTTCCTTCATGAGGAGGTGAATTAAATGAAGATGTAGCTCCCTTTGGAACATCATCAACCTCTTCAATGGTTTTAGAGTTTCCACAACTCTCTGGTTCAAGTGTATGCTGATATACACCTTCTTTCTGCAAAGTATGCTTCACACTATTGCATTCCCCAAGAATACAATCTTCATAATCTTGAGGTAGAAGACCTGTAATGAAACTCCTCCTTGGAGCTGTTTCAATGGTCTTCATGGCAGCTTTGGAACTTTCTCCATAAGATTGTCCATAGACAAGACCCAAATACTTAGGCCTTTCCTCAACCATTATTGGCTCAACAATACCCTGTGCATGTTTGCCCAAGCCTTTTCCTTCATAGCCAATCTTGGACATTAACTTGGACCCTATGCCTCTAGTATGTTCTTCAAAAGAACCAACATAAACATTCTTAGAAGAATTTGAAGACAAACAAGAATTTTTTACCTTTTCTTCAAGCTGATACTTGACCAAGGCTTCCTTTGCAATGAAGAGCTATGTCTCCAACTCATGCATCCTTTCCAAGTTCATATTTACAATATGAAGTTGTCTCTCCATTTCCTACAATTTGTCAGAAAGCAACTGCTTCTCTTCCTTCATGGAATTCAACTGCTCTCTAAGTATGATGCTCTTCCTTCCATCCTCATACATTTCTCTCATCATATCCATCATGATGAACAAGTATTGCTTTATGTCTTCATCAAAGACTCGTGTGAAGAAAGAAGAATTTGAGGACTCACTTGTAGAAGTTGTCATTATCAAAATGAACAAAAGAACTTCACACAAGATTAACAAAGAGCTTATTCAAACAACCTTTTGCAACAAACCTCTTGTGCTTCAAGGGTTGCCTTGAGGTCCTTTGATATGAGAAGAATGCTTTCAACCCTTTTTCCTTCTTGTCCTCTCATGGACTTAGCTATCAATAGCTTTCACCTCTGCAAACTCAAACAACAGTCAATTTACAACAATCAAGCACCTTTCAAGTCAACCAAGCATTCTGATCTGATACCACCTACATCATGATACAACCTGCTTTGGTATAAATTAGCTCTAATATAACCTTCTTTGAAGGTGGGGTTAATCAACCTAAATCTCTGGTACCACCTGATCTGAAAATGCGGCACTAAAGGCTTCTTGTCAGCTTACAAGAATCTCTCCCACTCCAAAGCTTAAACAAATTCCAAGATCTAGCTTATGCTTGACAATTTGCGGAATAAATAACTTGAAATATGTGTATGCTTGTGTTCGTACTTTAATTGTTAAGTGCTTTAAGTTTATTTTGTTGAACTGATATAAAACATATATAATAGTAAATACAATGCCGCAAATAAGCAAACACATGAGATAACAATATAATATGGAGTTCACCCAAACCTCTTGGGCTACATCTCCTTGAGCTCTAATCAACTCAATTAGGTTCTTTGGGATTATGGCTTCAATTCTTTTACAAGTGCTACACTTAACTCCATTGGTTTACAGATGAACCAATGGGCTTAGAATGCCATATTTATACCTGGTTTTTTGGCTCTCTAGCTCTTGACTCTTGGCTCTGGCTCTTGGATCTGGATCTGGCTCTGGCTCTCGACTCTCGCTCTAGCTCTTGGCTCTGGCTCTAGCTCTGGCTTTGGCTCTAGCTTTGGCTCTAGCTCTCGACTCTGGCTCTGGCTCTTGGCTCTAGCTCTGGCTCTAGCTCTGGCTCTCGCTCTAGCTCTCGACTCTGGCTCTGGCTCTCGACTCTGGCTTTGGCTCTTGGCTCTAGCTCTGGCTCTGGCTCTTGCGAGCTTCTGGTTTCGCTTGACCTCCAAGTGACCCTCTGCTTTTGAATCACCTTGACTCCACAAACTGCCTCCTTTAGGCTTACACTCAACATTCAAGCATCTCTGAGCCTCTTGGGCTGCTCTGTGCTTCTCCTAAGCATAACTCTGCCTCTCTGTGTTATTAGTGGTTCACATGACCTCCAAGAAAATCTCAACAACCTTCAGCAGCCTTGTCAATTGTGATTTCTGGATTTTGTGGAATCCTCTGACTCTGCGGCTTCCATCTGTTCATCTGTCCCAAATCATGAGGAATCATCCCTTTCTGGCTCTTCAGCATTGTGGGATTCATAACGCATCCCTATTATAGAAATGCCCGCTCATAGCGTGGCACAAGTGTGATGGACGTTTTCGAATGGAAATAAATCAGCGGCCTCTTTCCAAAACGAAATCCATGAAATAACGTATTCTTCGTTTGGAACAGAAATACAAAGGAATACATAGAAAAACCCATCATGGGCCTTAAGCTCGGACTTCAAATGGCCTTCAATCACATCTATATCCCTCTCGGTTTCGTCCTGTCATCGCAAATCGCAATCGCACAGGCGAAATGCTTAAAACCCAAGAAATGGCCAAAAACATCAATACATGGGAATACACTGAAAATCCGAAAATTCTAGATTTCGAAATTATATGAAATCGCGTTGATAAACTTATCAGGTCCATGCTCTTTATTGCATATCACAATCGCATGTGCCTTAGCCCTTTGTATTAGGGATTCACTGATCGTCGATCGTCGATCGTGGAGCCAATCACAACCGTTGATCCCTTTTATCCATGTGACAGTTATGATGGAAGCGCTTGTTGCAAGTCTTTAAGCTATGGGTCCCTGTTCTTCTCCCTTGGTTTGTTGCGATGCGACTTAATCTGATCCATCGATTTTCCTTTTAATCCGACGATTCGCACTAAACCTGAAACATCAAGTAGTCCGCTCAATCTCCACCTTTGATCTGCGATCTACAATCCAACGACTATTAGCCATTTTGGGTGGCCCACTTGCACGGAGATTACCCATCCAAAAAAGTCGTTTTCTCTCTCCTATGGCCTGCTATGTTTCGGCCAGTGTATAGAACCAGTTCAACCCTTCCAATACCATTTACTGTCTGGAGCTTGCTCAAAACACTGTTTACCGCCTTCCTTTCGAAACTCAAAAGGTTTTAGCTTGTTTTATATAAATTCTTTGGATCCATTCGGCCGAGACTACCCACATGCTTTTCAATGTAAAACATGCTTTATAGGGGTTTAGTGCTTAACAAAGGTTTTAGCACATAAGGCTAATATTAACCCTTAGGCCACATTTAATAAGAAATGCCTCATTTTCTAAGGACATTGGGCAAATCTTCTTTTTACAATAACTCCTTCGTCAAGAGACCATTTTGGCCCGTTCAAGTTGTGTTTGATTTAGAATGAAACAATCTACGAAATAAGACTATTTTTCAAAATCATCCAATGACTTTTATTTTTCCTCTGTGAGGAAAATTCATAGACTTAAAAGTCTATGTTAGATCCATTTTGGATCACCAAGTGGACTTGCATAATGCCTTCTAGGTATGTTCTAGGTCTATTCTTCAATCTTTAAGAAGGCTCTTTCTGGGTTCACAAAATACATAGAGAGACACTTTGTTGTTATTAACTCCTTGATTAGGATTTTGCCTTTCATGCCCAACATTTGATTTAATACCTTAAGGAGCTTGGTCTTGGGAATGCTTATGATTTTTGAAGAAATGAAGCCAAAGAAGGACTTCTCCTTGATTAGGATTTCGGCTTTCATGCACAACATTTGATTTAATGTCTCAAGGAGCTTGGTCCTAGGAGTGCTTATGATTTTTGAAGAAATGAAGCCAAAGCAAGACTTCTCCTTGATTAGGATTTCGGCTTTCATGCCCCACATTTGATTTAATGTCTCAAGGAGCTTGGTCCTAGGAATGCTTATGTTTTTTTATTTATGATTTTTTGATGTGTTACACTACTCTAAAATTGATCTAATATTTCAAACATATATATTACATTCAGAGCAACTTTAATCTCTTTATCAATTGAAAAATACTTGTTTTATGCATCTTCCCATGTTCTTGAAATAAACTAGGCGAGTTCTTATTTAGGTTTAGCATTTTTATTTCTCACATGTTTTAGTACTACTCCCCATCCAATATTGCTTGCATATATTTCCACAAGTTTGGGTAAACCATCATCTACAACATGTAAAATTGGAAGTGATTTTACCTTTGTTTTGATGTTTTACACCACTCTGGAATGTACTAGAGTCCATTGAGGAGGATCCTTTTTGAGCCTATCATTTAAAAAAATTCTATCATTATCATAGTCCTTGTAGAAGTGGTCCACATAGTTCAGACTACCTAGAAATTTTTGGATTTGTGTTTTGTCTGTGATCTTGTTAGGGAAATTGTTAGTAAATTCTCCAACATGTTGTAGTATCAATTGACCATTTAAGATTGTATGACCAAGAAACCTGATCAAGGTTTTAAATTATTCCATCTTCTTTTTTGAAACAACCAATCCATCATCCTTTATTATCGGAAAGAAATTATTTAGATGTTTGAAATGTTGATCTATTAAATTTTAAAATACATGGACATCTTTGTTGTACACTATGAGTGACTCAAAATATGGCTTAACGACATTATCCATAACCCTTTGCAATATTGTTGGGGCATTTTCCAATCTAAAAGGCATGACATTCCACTCATTGCACGCTTTAGGTGTGATAAATGTTGTTTTGAATTTGTCTTTTTCCTTGATGGCCATATGCTAGGATCTAGACATAAGATCAAACTTGGAAAATATATTTTCTCCTTGATTAGGATTTCGGCTTTCATGCCCAGTAAACTAATTTAAAGTCTCAAGGAGCTTGGTCCTGGGAATGCTTATGATTTTTGAAGAAGTGAGTCCAAAGCAGGACTTCTTTTTAGAAGATTAGGCTATTTTTTTTATCAGTCCCTTACGGGTTGTTCCTATTCATTTAGGGGCATTCTTGATCTTTTTTATGAAAATAATGTGGGGTTTTAGTGGGTCCCCAAAGGCTATTAGTAAGGTAGAAAGGTAAGAATGTTGTATCATGCCTGCCATGTAATTGAATCAATTTGCTCGGGTCTCTAGATGTACTAGGTTTGTTTACAAGGAAGTTCTAATTACTAGTTATAAGAGTGCTTTGATTAACAACATGTTTCTAATGCTTTGACGTCTGAATTTTATATTGGATCCTCATCAATGGGTGTAACAGTGACTAGCTCTCGATCTCGTTTTTAATAGAGCCTGTAGTTCCCATGGGAGCTTCTATCCATAGGATTCAGTTATGGAAACCAAGTGCCTTCACCAACAGTGTGTTGTCAAAGTGAGAGGCCCGAGTGCTTATTCTAATGAGGATGCTTTTAGTGCATAAGTGGATGATAGAGATCCTATGGGTATTGTCGATTATTGCAAATATGTGATGGGGATATATAATTTTCAATTGACTAAGAAATGGCTTGCAAAGATGAGTTGTTCGAAGACATAGATTGAAGGAGTGTGGATATACATGAGGAAAAGACTTTCGTTAGATACCTTAGTTTCCTAGAGTCTATATAAAATCTTTTGTGTGAGGGATGACTAACTGCTTTAGCGTAGAAGTTTCTCCTGCAAGATTTGATCCAGGATTGCTAGTGTCAGTATTGTAGGCTTGTCTTGGTGTTTTCATATATTTTAGCCTATGCCAACAATAATAGTCTGAGTTACCATAACCAACCTGAGAACATATTGAAGGGAATGATGAGCACATTAATTGACCAAGTTCAATCTAATTGTAATACTTCATAATTTTTTGAGGAAGACATAGCATTTCATTCAAATATTCAGCACAAGATTAATTTCTCATAGGTTCTGTTATTTTTCAAAATATAGAAAAATAGAAAAAATATATATTTTCATGAAAATGAAACTGTAAGAATTGTGAGAAATCAAAATAGAACTATAAGAAAAATGTGTTGTAATTGAAATAACTAAGTTGGATATATTGGCAATTGTTTTGTGATGTTTTGTCTCCAACGTTGGTGAATAGTTTAAAAACATAACTTGCAACTTTAGTAGTGGTTGAACTTCTTTTATAGTTTTTGGCACTTGAATTTAATTGGTGGTAAGAATGGACATGGATTGCAATGACTTCAATTTGAATGTGTGATTTGGATTTAATTTGATGTGATCCAATGGTTGGGAATTTGTTATTTGTTGATCCATGTGCTTTGATGTATTTTAATGAGAAAAAGAATGGGTTGGGTGTCATTTATTGAAGTTATTGGGTTGAGTGTCATTTATTGAACAAAGTGGGTTTAAATATTATTGGGTTGGGTGTCATTTATTGAACATAGGGGGTTTAAATGTTGAACAACACAAGAGTTATGGTTGACATACATTCACTTTTATTATGTGAGGGTATGGATATTTATTTGGGATACATAGCTTCAGTTTGATGAGTGGGGGTTGAAGTGACTGCTACTTTGTACTTCTAGAATAGACCATTTTGGAAGGATTTATGGTTTTATCTGTTTTCTAGTTGGGTCAATATGGTTTGCATTCTTAATTATTAAGATAATATTTATGGACAGTTGTGGGCCCACTCAATGTTTTGGGAAATTTTGGACATAAATTAGTACTTATTTGCGCTTAATGTTATTTATTTTTGTTTAAATATTGATTGCAAAAATCTCAATTTCTGGTGGTTTGGTGGGACCATTACTATATCAATTAGTAATCCATGCACAACATTAGACATCTCTCCCTTATTGCCTCTCATTACCTAGTTTCAGGTTTTTTTTTTTTTTTTGGGTTTCGGAATTCTCACGTGTTTGTATCTGTAAATCACAACAACCATTAGAAAGCAAAGTCCTTAAGAGTGAGATTAAAAGTGAGACAATATAACCCATTGCGGTGAGGGATGAGAAATGGAAATTGACGAGCAAATTGCTTGATTAAAAAATAAGTTGTCAATTAAATATAATTAAAAAATTTGCAAAATTGTTAAAAAAAAAAGAAAGAAAAGAATTTGTTGAAAATGTGAAAATAAGTGAATGTGAAAACCGAACGAATTTGTTTTGAAATTCCAAAACTGATTACTATAGTTTAATAAAACAGTTTTTTACACATATTTTTTAAACATTTTATCAAAAATACTAAATTTAAAAATAAAATAATAATAATTTTATTATTAATAATTTTTATAATTTAAATACGTAAATATGACAGTCACATCAAATAAGTGATATCACCACATTTTAAGAAAAAACAGTGAAAATTCGACCCAATTCAACGGCTGTCAATCTGCTCAGTGCTGTAGGGGTCATCAATCAAATCTGGACATAGACACTCCATATCTCGACCTCCTGCTCGAAAAGCACGGTACTGTCTTACTGTAGATGGGCGTTTCAGATTTGAAATTCTTATTCAGAGTAGAGGTAGATTTGATGGTAGAGAGTGAGATCTTACCTTAGTTATGGGTATGTACTATGGCACTGTTTTACTGTAGATGGGCGTTTCATATTTGAAATTGGGTATGTACTATGGCACAGTTTTACTGTAGATGGGCGTTTCATATTTGAAATTCTTGTTCTGATTAAGGTAGACGTAGATTTGATGGTAACCATTCCAATATTCATTCGAATTATTTTAACCAAAAGATTAAAGGATACTAAAAATTTGGCAAAACATCCCATGACAACCAATTTACCTGTCAAATTCCATTCCTGGGAATGTGAGCGGTAAAAATAGAGAGGTACGAATGTTATCTGCATGTTTGGTGTTGACGCAAATAAATAGAGTCCAGATCCTACGCGTAGTGTGGAATAATGGCTACTTGAACCAGCCCTCGTTCTGACAGGTTTGGGCTTTCAATTTCGGAGTTTTAATACTTTGGACTTTGGTGTGAATACTTTAGACTTTCGTATGATTGTCCCAGCCGGGAAGAAAGGTGGCTCTGACATTCCATGTCTTGTTCAGCGAACTTCACTGAAAATTTGAGCCTGTGAGTGTTTCAAGATTCCCATCAAGTTCAAATCCTTGGAGGCGTTACTGTATATAAACTTTTTGTCGAGTTCAAATCTTTGGAGGCGTTACACGCTGTGTGTGATAATGGCTACTGAAACCTCCACTCATTCTGACAGGTTTGGGCTTTCAATTTGTGAGTTTTAACGTTCAACTTCTGGTCTGAATACTTTTGGTCTAGACTTTTGTATGGTTGTCCCTCAAAAGCATCCGAAAAAAATGGTGGCTCTGACATTCCATGTCCTGTTAAGCGAACTCGATTTGAAAATTTGAGCTTGAGAGTGTTTGACTGGCTTAATGTCCTCATCATCTCCATCTTCGTATAAATAAATAAATAGATAGTCTTCCTATAAAAATGGATAAAAATAAATAATAAATAGAGACTAGACATCCCGCACGCTTCCTTAAACCTTTCGTCTTTCTGACAAAGATTCAGCGTTCGATTGGGGAGTTTTTATATCTGTAACGTGAACATGCAATTACCTTATTTTCAAACTATTCTTATTTTTTAAATTTTATTGCGTAAATTATAATATGTTTTCAATGGGAATAACTAGAATAACTAGCATTTGCACCAGACGTTACAAAGAAAACGTCGTAAGGCAATAGATAATATATAACACTATGTAAAGCAATCGATAACATATAACTCTATATAAAGATCGATAACATATAACATTTATTAAGGTTTCTTTGCCCCACCACCTCCAAGCTGGCACCCGTTGTGCTAGCAACCAACACCCGCGCAATTTCAAACGATCCCTCGCGCCAAACATTCATTTGCTCCATTCGCACAACCGGAATAGGTCCTCTTGATCATTCATTTCTCCTGTTCACGGCGCTTGCTCACCTCGTAGGTCCATTCGCGGTGCTGAATCCCGGCAGGCTATGCCCTAGGCGTAAGGTAAATTATACTCTGTGAACAATGACATCCACCATTTTGGCGGACGCCCGGAAGGCCCATGCATATGAATCCCACCCCGTGCTGCTATAAATAGTCTGCATTGGCAGCTCCGAGCGTCTGGCGAAACAGATACATTCAAGGTCTCCATTTGGGCGCAGGTTCGAGCGACGCTGAAGGTGTTTTCCCATTGAAGGTGTTTTTTTCCTTGGGCTTTACTGTGACTGTGTTATCAAAAAGCCCTATTTCTTTTCAACTTGTATGGATGTCTGGGGCTTGGCATGGTTTTTTGGCTGGATGTTTACATAGCAGCTGTGTGAAGGCAAAACACTCTTCTGCTTTATATTTGTTGTAACTTGTTTTATGGTGTATTTATAGGCTGCAATAGTCAGTGCACAAAAAATCTGGAAGCAAGTCAATTATTTACATAGCAGAAACTTGAACAACACAGACGATGCCATAATGCCACTACACAACATATGCCCAAGAGCCAGTAAGACATGTTTCCTTTCTAATTTATGGCTAACTATACTTTAGGAACTATTGAAACTGTAGAAAACTTTGGAACGTTAAGAAGGCATTCAACAGTTAAATAAGCCACCTTTGATGCAATACATGAGCTCCAGTGTTGGTTGGCAGTTTGACTTCTATTAATCATCTAGACAAAACACCTTTGATGCTATTTATGAGCTTCCAGTGGTGGTTGGCAGTTTGACTTCTATATTATCATTCTCCAACAAATGTGAATCAGTGATTCAGACTTCGATTCCATGTTGACCCATTTCAATTCCCAAATAAAAATGTATTACAAATCCTGGCAGCCCAAATTAACTTAGGCATTGTTTACGAAGGTACCATGCGGTGATTGTGAATCCAACCTCCACTTCAATGACTTATTCCTTTGTGAGGTCCCAACATGAATCCTGGACTGTTCTCTTTTTCCAAGGTAATGGTTATCAGAGTCTAGTGATTATCAGTAATACAAAGTGTTGGAGTTGATATTATTCCCTTGAGAGGTCCCGGCATGAATCCTGGACCATTTATCTTCCTCCATGGTAATGATTATCAAACATGTGAATTGTCAACCGAACAGTAAAGTTTAAAAATCACAATTGTTGACAGAATGTAATCCAATACAAAATGTGATGCAAGCCCTCGAAGTGTTTTACAAAACCAGAATTCTATACAGGGTATGATCTCTATAACTAAATCCTGATCACAACATAAATTCTAAGCTCAGTTAAGATCAGTGAAGAATATATCAATATCTTAACTGGAAACAAATTTTGTTTTTAGTTGTGAGGATTGCCCGTGAACCAGTGAGACTCTTGTATCATTTTGCATACCATAAAAACCCTGTTTACATTGATTCTGCTGTCAGAGGACAACATCTCATGCATGATAGATCATTCTCAAGACTCGTACTGGTACTACAACTAGCAGGAAGGCATGGAGTGCAGTGGATAATCTCTATATATAAAATGACCCTATATATGAGCCTTCTTTGTTTACACTACAGACAAATTTACTTTGACATAGAGGCCTAAGGAATCAGGATCTACAAAACCGAATTGTGTTAACATTGCACAAAGGTTTAGAGACCTTTTTCCTTCAAAAATAAGATTAAGGAACAATCCCTAACTCTGTTAAGATTGTACACTCTGTTAACATTGTACACAGGTTTGAAAATCATTTTAATTAAGTGCAATTTAATTATTTTGTGTTTTGGATTTTTTTATTTGGGGTTATAATTTTCGGTAAGATTATGATTTTGTATTATTTAAAATATTTTTTTTGAATAGATAAATAGATTAGTACTATGAAAATTCCTTCTACTCACACCTTTGGATTATGCAGATTTAGATTATGTAGATTTTACAACTCAAACTTGTGATTCTAATTCTTTCTTATTAAATTTCAATGAATTAAACAAAAAAATATAACAAAAAAAACACCAAAACATAAAAGATTTGACTGGATTAAACTAACCCTTACCAAATGGAATATTATAAAAGCACTACAGAACTATGCTTTCAGTGTTTAAATCAATGAAAACTACAGCTACTCCCGACCCACAAGATTAAACATTTCTATGAAACAAAGATATAAGAAATTGCAATAGTAAATGGTTTAATCAAATAGTCAGAAATATGGCAATGAATCAAAATCAATGAAAACTACAGCCCCGAGCCACAAGATTAAAGATTTCTATGAAACAAAGATATCAGAAATTGCAATATTAAATGGTTTGATCAAATAGTCCGAAATATGGCAATGAATCAAAAAAATATGTCCAAGCAAATATCAGTGGGAAAAAACCACTCAAGGTTATACATCAAATCCTTGAAGAAAATAAGTAAAATTTCATGCTGGAACACATTTTCCCTTTTAATTTTCATTCATCTAGCCCAATTTTGAACCAGAATTGAAAAATAATTAATGCAGAACATGAAAAAAATTAAAAATTTGCATGGGAGAAAACGCAACTAAATTTGCATGGGGAGAAAACACAACTACTTTTCGTCTGACATCAATATCTATTGTAAGTTGTGTATAATCATGTCTCACATAACTAAATATCAGGAATCTACAAATTTTACAACTAAAAATGAAAGGTATCACGTTTACATTTTCTAAAAATATTTTATAAGGGAACAAATTACACAATCTCCCATATCTATGTAGTTGGGACCCTGATATATGTAAGATCTTGAGCCTGCCAAACTTCAGGGCCTGCTCATATCTAGAGGGTTTAAAACTGTCTTTTCTTATTTCCAAACTGGGGTGAGAACATTTTCTGTGCTTAATATACAACAAACAATATATGATTCAGCTTAAGCCATATATAGATGAAGGCAAGTGATCAAAGTTCCAACCCTTCCCATTTTATAGTGGGTTACTATATCATGTTGATGCAAACTTGGAACCCCGATGTTACCCCTATTAATACAGAGTTGGGGATCCATGTTAAAATGAATTATTGTGTTGTGTTAATGTTGAGTTGGGGGCCATGCTAAAATAGGTTACTGTATTATATTAAGTTGGGTGTTAGGGTTCAAAACTCATTACACATCAGATAAATATTAAAAACTTGTCCAAAAGCCCAAACAAGAATATTCAATCCGTAACATATGCAATAGCAAATTCATCCAACAATCTACAGAGGAGAATGTGACTGTGAAAACTTATACCCACCATAGCACACAAGCTATCTATAACCTGATACCATCAATCACAAAATCCATGAAGAGATGGCATGTCTGCAACTGAAAATTAAAATAGCAGAGAAAAATTCTTTTAGTTCTTTTCATGTTCCTAAATGCCCCTTACACAGGTGAAGGCTAATCTCTGAAAGCCTAAGGTGAAAGCCTATCCTGAAAACACCTTAATATTAGATAACAAAGAACACCGAACATACCTCTGTCAAAACTGTGAAAGATATATTGTTGAATCAATGTCTCTGTTTTAATTCTGGTCAATGAAAATTTTGAGATTTCCTTTGCAGCTTCGAACCAGTCCCCATCTCTATAGTGAATTTAATGTAGATTGATTCCTGCCATCCATTCCACAGAAACTTTGTTCTATTCACAGTAAACAATGTCTCCTCCAATAGCAATATGTTCCTCCAACAACATTCAATGGCTGCAATTTCCAATGGGTAGTACAGAAAATTCTCAGCCGATTTCAATTATGCCACGCAACGACTTGATGCTTTTCAACAAGTAAAAAATACACATAGATTTACAAGAAATCATTCCTCACATATCTATAATCCACACTCTGATACCAAAAACTGATGCCAATACTCCATGGCAGGGCAAGGTCATGGATGAGGGAAACCCTAATTTTACATGCTCCATCCCCAAATCCACATTGCACCCACAAATACATTATATTCTCAACAATCGAGACACTTGCCTCACATCCGATATTTGACTTGCCTGCTACGCTGACCCTGCAACCACTTTGGTTGTTCCTCGACTCTCTGTAACGATAATTCGGCCTTATTTTTCCTGAATCAGTCAAATGCCTAACTCCAAAGTTTATCACTGATAACATAGATGAGTTTGCAGGCTCTAATCGTTGAGTGAGAAATGCCATTTCTTACCGTCTATTGTCTGAGATCTTCCGGGTTCTATATCCATGTTGCCAGCGAATCCCATGTGGAACGAACTCCACGGCGCGAATGCCATAACATAAAATGCCTGTCCCGTTTCCATTCCGCCCATGTCTCTTCCCCTTGCCATTGATCTAACACTTGAAATTTGTTTAATCGTCTAACATCTAATCGTGTGGTGCACAAAATGACAAGTAGGCAATGAGGGAAGTTGATTTCAGAGGGAAACTCCTTACGGCGTAATAACAAAGATACCAAATCAATCTTGAACTTCTACGTCATGGATAATGCATAATTTGGATGATCTATTCCATGCTTAATTGTTGTTTCCCTCTTTGTATTATAGGAATGAAATGAATTTAGAAATAGGTGATAGGATTTTTTGTTAGAGGAATTGGGTATTGGATTGCGCTCATACTATGTAATATATGGAGAAGATTCAGACTACTACCGTCCTGACTTTCCAGTGAAACCACATATACTACAACATACTTTATCATAAAATATTTATTTTCAACCAACCTTTAAAATTTAGAAATGAAAGAACTTAGTCATCAAGATTGTCATGAGCCGAGTAGTCCATATGCTGTTTACAAATGCATGGTCTCCTTGCATTGAATATTTACATATGATATCACTGTTGCTATATGACCATTTAAATATACAAAGTAATAATAACAAAGATACCAAATCAATCCTGGACTTCTACATCATGGGCAATTCATAATTTGGATGACATATTCAATGCTGAATTGCTGTTTTTCTACCAGAACCTTGATCCCACGTAAGATATGAATGAAATGAATTTAGAAAAAGGTGCTAAAATCTCCTCTGGCTTTACAATCACAATAAAGTATCTACAAGGTTTCTGGAGACTGGCATCGGTTTTCCTTCTAAGAAGGACTTGAAGAGTATGAAGGCCTTTTCAGGTTCATGCAATGGAACCTCATGGCCTGCTCCTCTGATTGTTACAAATGTTATCCCTTCGTATACTTGAGTCCATCCTCCCACCTGGGCATCACAGACAACTGTCAACATTCATACTAATACGAGCAAAGATTCTGTTGAAATTCGAGAGTTATCTCTACCATCATTGAACGTTGCCAATTTCTATTTCTCATGCCTACTAGAAATAGAACAATGGTGAGCATCATAACAAATGCATTGCCCTACAGCCAGGCATTGCATTTTCATGCCCTTAGAGATAAGAGAAAGATGACTCACCTGCCCATTGTTATACCAGGGATGCCAGTGAGTAACCGTGCGAAGCTTAAGCACATTTATAGAATTTCTGGTAGAGGTTAGAGGAATCACTGCATCAGTATCTCCACCGCAAACCAACAAACAACAAGATTAGTCTTTCTGAGCAGACTCATGATAGAAGACAAAAGCAAAAATACCAACAAGAAGTTTCTTGTGCCATGTTCTGATTAAAGAATTGACATGCATAGTGAGTGGTCACCTGAACATCCAAATGCGTAGTCCAGACTTTATAAGCTCTCGGTAAATTGATAGCACAGATCTAGGAGAGTCTCCCCAATTTTGACCAACTGTATCACTGTATATAGGAAAGAAAACAGACCAGATTAGTGAATGAACGCTATTACATATAATGGAAAAGTAGCAGGACAAGATCAGAGACACAATACGACTACAAACTTGCAAGTCGTCCATTCATAAGGAATTCCTATAACATTGGCGTGAAGAGCCTTTTGTACCTCAGGTAGATTGAAGTAAATTTTGGAATATTTTTCAGTGTAAGGGTCATATCCCCCAAACAGATGCCTCCATGACTGCCAAGCAAATGAATCTGTGAGAGCGAGGATATAATGTAATAGTAGTTCTGAGAGTGTTTGCCAGTCAGATTTGAGGGCTTAAATTAAATTGCTATAAATTGTCTATCCCTTTTCCATTCCGCCCGTGTCTCTTCCCCTTCCCCTTGCCATTGATCTAACGATTGAAATTTGTTTAATCGTCTAACATCTAATCGTGTGGTGCATAAAATGACAGGTAAGCAATGAGGGAAGTTAATTTCAGAGGGAAACGCCTTACGGCGTAATTATATAAATTGAATTAAAAATATTGTTTAATTATTTTAAGTTTTTTTTGGTGTTGTTTAAAATTTGTTTTTGAATGTATATATGGATTCAGTATCATGAAAAATTGTTGAATATTGATAGTGGATAAAGTTTATATATCAAATTTGTGATTCCAACAAATTTTTAATGTTGAGCAAAGTTCACATATAAAACTTAAGATTCCAACAAATTCGTATCTAATTTCAAACAAAAATAACCACAAAAAATACCTTAAACACCTCCAAAAAATCTTAGAGTTAAACTATGACTTTATTAAATAGCTTTAAATACATGAAGACATCAAAATATATAATACTTTAAAGCCATAAACACTTAAAGACATGTGCAAATACTTATTATATATTTCAAATTGCTAAAATTAAAATAATTATAAAAATAAACTAAATTAAAACCCATAAACTATATTTCAAATAACTCATTCTTTGTTTGAAACAGAAATACAAAGGAATACATAGAAAAACCCATCATAGGCCTTAAGATCGGACTTTAAATGGCCTCCACTCACATCTATATCCCTTTCGGGTTCATCTTGTCATCGCAAATTGCAATCACGCAGGCGGAATGCTTAAAACCCAAGAAATGGCCAAAAACATCAATACACGGGAATACACTGAAAATCCAAAAATTCTGGATTTCAAAATTATATGAAATCGCACTCATAAACTTGTCGGGTCTGTGCTCTTTATCGCATATTGCAATTTCATGTGCATTAGCCCTTTGTATTGGGGATTCACCAATCGTCGATCTAATCACAACCGTTGATCCCTTTTATCCATCCGACGACTATGATGGAAGCGCTCGTCGCAAGTCTTTAATCTATGGGTCTCGGTTCTTCTCCCTTGGTTCATTGCGATACAACTTAATTTGGTCCGTCGATTTGCCTTTTAATCTGACGGTTCAAACTAAACCTGAAACATCAAGCATTCCGCTCAATCTCCACTGTTGATCTGCGATTTATAATCCAATGACTATCAGCCATTTTGGGTGACCCACTTGCACGGAGATTACCCGCCTGAAAAAGCAGTTTTCGCACTCCTGCGGCCTGCTACGTGTTGACCAATGTATGGAATCGAGTTCAACACTTCCAATACCATTTATCGTCTGGAGCTTGCCGAAATACCGTTTATCGCATTCCTTTCAGAACTCAAAAGGGTTTAGCTCATTTTATATAAATACTTCGGATCCGTCTTGCCGAGACTGCCCACTTGCTTTTCAATGTAAAACGTGCTTTATAGAGGTTTAGCACTTAATAAAGGTTTTTAAACGCATAATGTTGTGTGTGGAGCTTGATTATCTTATGTATTCAAAGGTATCGCTACATTGGACCCTAGTTCGTAATGGGGCAACAATGCCTCCCGTAAAATATTCACTGTAGGGGGGGTCCAGGAGGGGGTGGCTGCGACCTTTGGGAGTGCCCTTGAAGCTAAGAATATATGTACAATTTCATTGTAAAATGTTGTAAATTCGTAGTCAATTTGGGCCATTCATTAGGCAGAGATCTCACGGTAGAAGTTATATTTAATTTAGGGATTTTCGCCCTAGAAGGCAACCCCTCGCTATATATGAGGGAAATTGTATTGCGTCTAGGACATCTATATTTTGAGTGAGGAAGAGAGAGGAGATTGAGAGTGAAGAGGGAATTATAGCGAATCTGTTGTAAGTTGTATCTCTTCAATTCGCTGGATAATATAAAAAGGGTTGGTTGTTTCTTCGTGGACATAGCTCAAACTGGGTGAACCATGTATATATGTGTCTCTCTTGTTTTATGTGTTTTCTTTGTTTATATTTATGCAATATTTTATGTGTTCCATTGCTCCGTAATATATAATTTTCTAACAACTGGTATCGAAGTCGAAGGTCTTTTTTGGCTGATAAACTCACAGGAGAAAAGGGTTCCTGGTTCGAGTGGGAGCAATGGTAGAAGATGGTAAGTTTAGGGTCGAAAAATTTAACGGCCAAAACTACGAGCTGTGGAAGATGCAGATGGAAGATTATTTGTACCAGAGAGATTTGTACCAACCATTGAGTGAAAAGACAAAAAAGCCGACGAGTATGACAGACACATAATGGGATATTCTTGACAGAAAATCACTTGGAATAATACGGTTGTGCCTAGCGGTGTTAGTATCATTTAATATTTCAAAGGAAACAACAACAGAGGGTTTAATGTCGACATTCGCCAAACTATATGAAAAACCCTCGGCCTAAAATAAGGTATTTCTTATGAAGCATTTATTTAATATGAATATGTCAGAAGGTGGATTTGTTGCTGATCATTTAAATGAGTTTAATACAATTACTAGTCAGTTAAATTCTGTAGGGGTAACTTTTGATGATGAAGTTAGGGCTCTGTTATTTCTGTGCTCATTTCCAGAAAGTTGGAATGGTTTTGGTTATGGCCATTAGTAACTCTGTCTCTAGATCTAGTATTTTAAAGTTTGATGATGTTGTTCGTGCAATCCTTAGTGAGGAAATGTGACGGAAAAGATCCGGTGAGACATCAAGAAATTCTTTAACTGCAAAGACTAGGGGAAGAAAAATGGAAAGAGGAAAGAGCCCTAGATATCACAGTAAGTCAAGAAAAGGCAGATCCAAGTCCAGATTAGGGATAGTGTGCTGAAAATGTGAGAAGAAAGGACACCCGAAGAAAGACTGCAAGTCTCGAAAGGGAAAATAAGGAGACGCACAATAAGAAAATAATCATGAAGCGAATGTAACAGGTGATGTGTTGCAAAATGATTTGATTCTTTCATTAGAAAATATTATTGATGCTTGGGTGGTAGATTCAGGGACCTCATTCCATGCCACACCTAATAAGAAACATTTTTATGATTATGTTCAAGGGGATTTTGGACAGGTTCGATTGGGTGATGAGAAACCCTATAAAATCATTGGAATGGGTACAATTTTCATAAAACAATAAAATGGAAATCAGTGGCTACTAAAGGAGGGAAGGCATGTTCCATATCTAAAGAAAAATCTGATTTCAACAGGAGAGTTGGGAGGTGAAGGTTGCGTAATTACTTTCACAGATAAAACCTGGAAGGTCACTAAAGGATTCCTGGTAATAGGGAAAGGAGGAAAGGATGGTACATTGTATTTATGCAATGGTATTTCTAATTTTGTTAATGCTTTAACCTCTACATGAGAATATACGACATTGTGGCATCATAGGCTCAAGCACATGAGTGAGAAGGGGATGCAAATTCTTCACTCAAGAAATTTGTTGCCAGGTTTGAAGCATGTTGTTTTAAATTTTGTGAGAATTGTGTTTATGGAAAACAGAAGAGAGCCAGATTCCTTAGAGTTGAGAAAGAAAAGAAGAGCGAAAAGTTAGAGCTTTTGCATACAGATGTATGGGGACCTACTCAGGTATCATCTCTTGGTGGCTCTCATTATTATGTTACTTTTATTGATGATGCAACCAGAAAAACTTGGATTTATTGTATTTGAAATAAATTTGATGTATTTTATACTTTCAAGAAATGGAAAGCTTTGTTTGAAAATGAGACAGGAAAAAGGTTGAAGTGTCTCAGATCAGACAATGGAGGTGAATATTACAACAAAGAGTTTGATATGTACTATTCAAAGAATGGAATTCATAGAGAGAAGACAATTCGAGAAACACCACAAGAAAATGGTGTGTTAGAAAGGATGAACAAGACAATCATAGAGCATGCAAGGTGCATGAGATTGCATGCAAGATTGCCTTTACAATTTTTGGCAGATGTTGTAGATGCTATTGTTGATCTAATAAACAGAGGACCTTTAAGTTCCTTGGATGGTGGTATTCCAGAGGAGACATGGACAGGTAAAAAGGTAAACTACTCATTTTTAAAGACTTTTGGTTGTGAAGCCTTTGTCCACATTAAGAAAGAAAATAGAACAAAGCTTGAGGAAAAATCAAAGAAATGTACCTTTATTGGATATGGTGTTAATGATTTTGGTTATAGCTTTTATGATTATGAAAAACACAAAATCATTAGGAGTAGAGATGTCATATTCAATGAAAAGGTTTTGTATAAGGATCAACTGCAAGAAAGAAACAGGAAAAATAAGACAGAGAATACATAGTGCTTGACGAGATCACAGGAAAAGTGATGGTGCCTAAAATCATAATGATCAACAGCCAAAACAACAACCACAACAGCAACAAGCACCTCAAACACCTGAAAGTGGTGTTAGAAAATCTACCAGGATAAGTAGACCCTCTGAACGATACTCTCCTTCATTATATTATGTATTGTTGACTGATTCTGATGAACGAGAATCTTATGAAGAAGCAGTGCGGGTACAAACCAGGAAGAAGTGGAAGCAAGCCATGAAAGAAGAGATGGACTCCTTAGCACATAACTAGACTTGGGACTTAGTCAGGTTGCCTGTAGGTAAAACAACATTGCAGAATAAATGGGTTTACAAGTTGAAGGAAGAAGACGAAGGTAGAAAAAGGTATAAAGCTAGACTTGTGGTGAAAGGGTTTGCATAGAAAAAGAGTATAGACTTTGATGAGATATTTTCTCTTGTTGTTAAAATGACTTCAATCAGAACTATTTTAAGTCTAGTAGCAACTAAAAATTTTCATCTTGAGAAATTAGATGTAAAGACAACCCTTTTTTTTAGGAAGAGATATATATGCAACAACCATAAGGATATGAGGTAAAAGGGAAGGAGAAACTAGTGTGCAGATTGAAAAAGAGCTTGTTTGGCTTAAAACAGGCTCCAAGGTGGTGATATCTAAAATTTGACAGGTTTATATCTGAACAAGGTTATACTAGATGTCACTCTGATCATTGTGTTTATCTCAAAAGGAAAAATGATGATAGCTATATTATATTGTTATTGTATGTAGATGACATGCTTGTTGTAGGTTCTAACATGTAGGAAATAA